>CATIWR010453412.1:0-20775 GCA_949677035.1 Omphalea diandra | reverse complement strand
TTTTATTTTTAATTATTATAATTATATTTATAATATTTTTTTTCAGAATTTTTAAAGTTATTTTAATAATATTTTAAAAATTTTATTAATTGATGTGACTGAATTATAAACATGTGGACGGATTGATTGATGGATTCGGTTCTAAAAATGTTTATTTTTTTTGGGATGGTTCCAAAGTAAGGGGTAAGAGAATTTAGGAATGGGAAGCGTAAATTTTATAAAATTTGACCAAGTACTTGACTAAGCCACTAGATTTTTATGCCTTTTTCTTATCTTTTTGGACAGTGCTGCTGGATTCGTGTTTTCTTTTTCTTGTCTTTTCGTAGTCTTTTTGAATTTGAAGATCGGCAGTGAGAATATGTTTGAGATAAATAATTTTAATATTATAAAATTTATTTATAAATTTATATTTTATCAATTATATATATATACAAATTTATTTTATTACATCTTTAAAATTAATTATAATTGAATTAAAATTTAATAAAATTTTTAAATAAATTTTAAATTACAAAATTGTTTATTATAATAAAAATATCTCTAGTTGAAATATCTTGTTCCACTCCCTTTTATTCTTTTTCTTCCCTTTCTATTTATCCCCCTCTCTCTCTCTATCTCTTTTGTTTTTTATTTTTTATATCTGCAAAAATTTTTTAAAAAAATATAAAAATATTTTTATAAAAATAAAATACTTTATTAAATTCTACATACTAAAAACAAAATTTATTTTTTGAAATAAAATTTATTTTTACTTTACATTATACTAAACATAAAAATTCATTTGTAAATAGATTCTATAAAAAGTGCTCATGCAAATGAAATAAATTTTAAATTAGTATTAAATCACACATTATATAACTCAATATTTTTCCCGCTAAGACATAGGCGTACATGAAATTTCAACAGAAAATAAGAATTATCATAATTTGATGATTGTATCACAAACTAGCTTTTGTATATTATCTTAATTTTACCTTATAAATTTTGTTATAGAAAAATATTATTTTACTTCATTTTCTAATAGATAAAAAATATTTGAATAAAATAGAAATTATCAAAATTTAAATCCTTAATTTTCTATATAGTACCAATTACTTAACCATCAAACTATTAGTCTAGTAATCCATTTTATTATATTAAATCTCTCGTTTTGACATAAAATTTTTCAATATTTCATTTACGGTTTTTTTGTTATTTCCAACAAAAGTATCTTCATATCTACTCATGCGTCAATCAAAATTAAATTTTTTCTGATCATTTTAAAAATGTCATTCTATATTAGTGTGATATGTTAAAAAAAATATTTATTACCACTGATATTGGTTCCAAAAACATAAATTCATAAAAACTAAAGAAAAAGTACACTAACTCATTGGTTAACATCCCTAGTTGATGTCCTTTGAAACTTGAACATCTTTCAAAGTTAAAAGCATATAAACAGAAAATAAATAAAGTAAATGTACACAACTTAAAACAAGATGCAAGAAAGATGGGTTCCACTTATTTTGATTCCAAATAAGCAAAAAGGCAGTCCAAACACATAAGAGTACATCAATAAGTGTCTTGTCTACTAGGTTTAAGTGCATCAACTTTATTCACACAAGCACAAGATCTTTAGTACCTTCCACTAACACAAGAATGCCAAGGCTCATCACTCAATTGGGCTCCTATTATCTAGACTTACGGGGTGAGCACTTGGCGGTTCTAAAATTTTGAATTCTCTAAAATCAATCGTCTTGAATTTTTAAAAAATTCTTTTTTGAGAACCGATATCATCTCAAAATTTTAAGACAGTTCAATTCGATTACTCATCAAAATCGAGACGATTCAATTTATTTTTACGATTTTTTTATATGATTCAATTTCATTAAATATGATGCAAATATTTGATATTTGAAACTAGTTCAAAATCAACCTAATTTGATTTTTCGATTCCGTTTGAAGTTTTCCATGTTCCATGTTCAACCTTGCCTAGACTCATCATCAAGACACGTTATGCTATATGTTGTGGTAATCAAATTTCATTTTTCACTCAATATCACTCTTTTGATCTCTTCTAGTAATGCTAAATTCACTTTTCAAAGTGTTTTCACTTTTTTCCATTTTTATAAAATTACATATATAAAGTGGGATTTTCCTTGTTCCATGGAAAAGTTGCAGGAGTTAAAAATATCTACTTGTTTGACATTCAAAATTATGTTCTGCTATAATATATATGTGCACCATGAAAAATGAAAAATCAAATATTCAGAGCAATGTTGGGGGGAGTAGAAGGAGTAAAGAAATTTATTAATGTACCAATCATCACATGCAACATTTGTCCAAGATTCCAATTGGGTATACATTCGTCTGTGTTGTATGAAATAAAATTATTTTTTATTATATGCAACAAGAGTAAGATTACTTTGTCATATGTAATCTTATTGGTCTGTTCACTCTCATGAGAATTATAGCGTCTTAGATTGATTCATCTTGGCATCAAGCAATGTTATCATTTTATCTATGTGGACTTGTTTAATAAAGAATTAATTAAAGAACAGTGTTTATGCAAATTAGATTTATTTTTTTAATTAAGTTTTCCATAACTAAATCAAGAGACTGATTCATGTGTTCGTGTTCCATCAAAATGGCAAAAATTAAATGCAGTTTAAGAAAGTTAAAATGCAGGTAGATTCTATGATATTTAGCATGTAAAAAACATGCCTTATAATCACTTAATTGGCACTTTTAATAAAAATTGAAAGTTTGCTATAAAAGGCAAACAAACATCTATATATTAAAGTTAAAGCAATACGTTAACATATGCTTAGGAGTTTGATATTCAAACTAGAAGAAAATTATGTTCGGAGAATCAATTTATTAGGAGAATATATGTTTTATACACTTTTCATTAACACCACTAGCTTTTGATAGGGTACAGAATTAAAAATCTAAACTATATTGTGTGTCGCCTTATGTTGCTATATGATGCATAACTTTAGCACATTTTACATTTGCGTATTCATGTATATGTCTCAAAGATGTTGATCTTAATTTAGTTAAAAGTGTTTAAGACTTGTAGATACTATTCTTATGTATCTTTATGCAGAAAGAATTACAGAAGCAAGCAATTGATTTCTCACATATAATGGTAGTAACTTTTGTGCTAATACAAATGGAATAAGATTTAATTTTCCCCATTAACTTTTCAAGCGAGGCCAATTTAGCCCCTTTGTAACTTTTGGGTTCAATTTTCTGTTCTAACTTAACATTTTGGATCAACTTATTCCTAATACAAATATATGGACCAATTCGTAAAATATTCATTAGCTTTAAATAGTACATACAAATTTGTAGCCAAAGAATCATTTTATATATATATAAAGATGAATAATAGTTATCGTTCTTTATCTTGAAAAAAAATGCTACTGTCTTTCAAGATTTAATATGGTGGAATCATTCATTGGTGAAAGGAAGTTGATTATTCCCTTTATTGTACTGATAAGTTAATTGATTCTGCTAGTCTTAATCCTTACACTACTTAGACTAAGTCATAGCAAAATGTGAGATAGAGTCTTGCTCACTTCCTACCTATAAGCATATAAAGTAATTTGAAATTATCGTTTTTTTTTTATATATATAATTTTATGCCTATAACATCTCAAATTTATCATCAAAAATTTTTTTAATATCCTTTAATCAACGTTTTCAATCTGATATTTTACTTAATAGCGTTTCAAAATATGAAATTAACCTTAATTTGTGTTTGGAGTTAAATTAATAAAATTTTAGCTAGATCATCATACCAATTCTCCCAAACTAGCAGAATGAAAGCAATTATCCTAAAATATTAAAACTATTCTTAAATATCATATTAGAAGATCAATTGAAAATCAACTATTTATCATGTGTTTACCATTTGTAAATCAATAGAGATTAACAAATAAAATGTTAATCCATCAACTTGACATATTTGCAATATAAATATCACATAAAAAAACTAAGTGAATGGAATAAATAACATTTATAAAAATAATTTCCCAAATCATTACCCTTTCCCACTTTAAGAACCATACTTAATTTTACATTCCACAATTCAAAAACCTAAATTTTTTGCATCTCATAAATAATAATTATATAAAATAGCTAAATATTTATAAAAATAATTCGCAATTTAATGGAACAAGAGGTTTTAAATCCATAAATTTAAAATTATGGATTTCATAAACTTATAAAATCTAATATGTCTAATATGTATAATAAATTTATAAATTTTAAGGACATTTTATAATAAAAAATATAATTATATAATCCATAATTCATTAAAATGATGGATTTCACTTAATCTCAAATCTATTTATTTTGAAAGATTATAATAAACAAAAAATTTAAATAATTTATAAATTTTAATGCACGAAATTTAAACAAATTCATAAATTTTTCAAAATTTCTCATCCAAAGCCTTCCAATCAAATACTACAAAACAAAATGGCTCACGCGAGGAGTGTCGGTTTAAGCATACGACACCATTTAATCATAGTATTCTGATTAACAAACGCAAATCCGCGGCCCCGGCGTGGAACGACCTCGTATGACGCACATAAAAGTTAATGGGCCAGAATGAAGCCCAAGCCCATTTGTGGTGATAGTTGAGATGGGTGAGTCTATCCCTAATCCACAGCATTTGACCATCTTCTTTGTTTTCCCTCCTCATTGGTTACTGCTGCTGCTGCTAGTGCAGCTTAATTTCCCGAATCATTCTCTCACCTACTTTCGAGTAGTTTTTAGTTCGACGGCCAAAAACCCTAAGCTCTCTACATAATGCACTGCTCAAGTAACTTTCTTTTTCTTTTATTTGATATATATAGGTTTATGGATCTATATTTTTAATCGTGCTTTATTTTTGTGCTGTGCAGTTTCCGGCGAGGTGCCGGAAGAGCCCGTCGTCTCCAAGATTTCTGGCCTGCTGTATGAGAAGCGGTTAATCGAGAGACACATTTCTGTATGTTTCTCTTTTTGTTCGTTTTGTTTTGGGGGTTAAATTGAGGTGGTTTCTAATTTTTATCTGTTTGACTGTTGATGGTATAGAGAAAAGAAAAATTTGAAGTTTTTTCTCTCTCTTTTTTTTTTAAAGTGTTTAATATGAACAATTCAAGGGAGTGTATGTCTAATAATAAGATGTTTTCTGTTTAGGGTTTTGATCTGAGTTTTGGATTCTGTTTGGTACTGTAGATATTGCATGGGAGCTTTTTTTTAGGGTGGAAAGGGAGGTCAAGAAGAGTGATGGAAAGTTATGGAATGGAATGTAAAACTTTACTTTCTTTGGGATTTTTTTTTTGAAGGACGTTAATAACTACTTAAAATCTTTTTTCCACTCTTTAACCTCCAATTTGGGGTTTAAGAAAAAAGAATATTTGAAGGTAAATGGATATAAACTTTTAAACTCCATTTACTCTCATTTACACTATTAAAAAAAAAAAAAACTCACAAATGGGATTAATTCATGAGTCTAAATTTACATTCCACTCTTTAACTCCCTTTAACCCACTCCTGTGCAATGCATTAGAAAAAAGAAATGGGAAAGAAAGGAAGTTAATAAAACTAGGATTAGAATGTAGCTGAGTAAATGGCAGCCTATTTTGTAAATTAGATTATTATTTTTTTTTTAAAATATATGTTCTCTTTTGGGACAAGTTGACTCTTATGAATAAAATATGCATAGGATGCTGTCTCCCCTCCCTACAATATCATTGCTTGTCTTCTGTTAGGTAATCTATGAAGTGAAACTTGATTTTCCATAGCACATAGTTCAGCCTTGTGTTTGATGAATCCTGTTTTGCTGTTTTTCGTCTAATTAGGATTATGGGAAATGCCTGTTTTGAATTATGGGAAATGCCTGTTTTGCTGTTTTTCATCTAATTAGGATTATGGGAAATGCCTGTTTTGCTGTTTTTCATCTAATTAGGATTATGGGAAATGCCCAATTACTGGGGAACCACTTACAATGGATGACATTGTACCAGTCAAAACAGGAAAGGTATGCTTTGTCATCACTTATCCGTTGTGATTGTTAGCACATATTAACTATTGCTATAGATTTTGTGATCATTTATTTTCCTTGACTTGCCTCATAGATTGTGAAGCCAAGAACTGTACAGACAGCTAGCATCCCTGGGATGCTTGGAATGTTTCAGAATGTATGCACACCTACTACCTTAATTGTGCGCATCGTGTTTTATTTCCTATTATGTGGGGGTACTAGTGATTAGGCTATGTTTGTTTGGAAGGAAAGGAGGGTGGAAGAAAAATGAATCTTGACATGCATCAAGTCAAGGTTCATTTTCCTTCATTTATGTACTTTGCCAAGATTTTGTACCAAATTCATTCCTCCTTCCTTTTTTTTTTTTAAACATAGGAAGGACGCTTGTGTTGAATTTCATGTTGATAATCATTTATGCCTGATGCTCTTTTCTAGTGGAATTTTACATTGATTTTATTCTTTCTGGATGTTAAGCGGTTCCCTTTTCTGTAGATGTATGTTTCCATGGATTTCATGTATAGTAATGCTAGGTCACTCGTTCCTTATTGCATGTTTTTTAGGGAAGATGATACTGAATTGTGCAAAGTTACATTTTAGTTAGTTAGTTTGGCTAAAACCATATATCTTGACTCCAAAAGAGATTTTAGTTTTGCTTAACCTTCTGAACAAATCATAAGGCATGATATAATGGAATCATCTGATTTTATGCCTAATTTCCTAATATGTTATATGGTATATACCTTAGTATTGGGCGGGCTGTTCTTTAATTCCTTTTACTGGTTCATTTAACTGTATGCTAACTGTAACAGGTGCCTAATTTTATCTGTACCTTTGTTATTTGGAATAATTTTTCTGCATTTAAATTACTTGTGAAGAATTTCTGTTTGTCTAACTATAGGAATGGGATGGTCTGATGCTATCCAATTTTGCTTTGGAACAACAACTACATACTGCAAGACAAGAACTAAGTCATGCACTATACCAGGTAATAGAACTTGCCTACATATAAATATTCTAATTTTGATGGGTACCTGTTGTATGTTATCCTATAGTTTACGTCAATAGATCTTGTTTTGTTTCATATATGTTTGTTTTTTATCCATGTTCTCCTCTTTGTCATCATCAAGTTACAGGTGCTGTGTCCTTTAAATGTCAATCGTGTTTAGTTCCCCTTTTTTGGTTATTAGTTCCATGTATTGTGCATTAGTTGATTCTTCTTCACTAAGATCATGAACCCATGTCTATGAGCTATGTATCACATGGTGCAAGATTGTTCTTACTTGTGCACTGAGACTCCATTTTTGATGTTGTGGCAAAGCCTTTCCCAGAAATTATCTTGCCTTGGCTTTTTACTGATGCAAAGAGTTTGTTAGCATATAGCTTTGTTTGCAAGCCTAATGTTCTTTACCTATTCATCGTTCCATATCTTTCTGCATTTAATTTGACTATAAACAGTATGAATTCAGTAGTTAGTTTATCCTGATTACTTTTTATCCATGATCTTGATCTTTGGCATCCACAATGAGTTTTGGAATAAAAGTTATATTGCTTCTAAGCATGGTATCTTAATTTTTTTGAGCTTTTATTTTTTGTGCATCCGAAAAAAAATTTTCATTTGAAATATTTATGCTATGTAGAAAATTAGGAATTTCAACTTTTTTAAAATACTTACTAAGGGCTTGGAATTGAGAGCTTTGATGCTTGTAGGTTAAGGAGAAATTGGACACTGCTGGGTCGGCTTCAGACTTATTTTTTTATTTAATTTTTTTATTCTTGTATGGGTATGCTTTTGACTGAAGTTGACTTGATTGTTATGTGGGTACTTGAGTACCTGGTGGAAGAACTAGAAGAAAAATTTCTAGTGGCGTGAAAAGTTTGTGTTGTTTAGTCATTAGTGCTTAACAAGTTGTAGTTCAAGGAATAATAGGAAAGAAATATTTTGAGTTACTTGACCCAAATCAAACCTGAAAACACGTAAACGTCTTGATCGAGATCTGAGAGGCACTTCCCCTTCTGAGCTAAATTGATAAATTATCCGTAAGTCTAGAAATAACTAGGAGCCTGCTTTTATTGTTATAATGACTAATTCACTTTTGAAAGCAAAATGCTTTCAGGTCCATGAAATATTGATCTGTGTTTCTATAATTCAAGACATTTTACGGCTGAAATCAATTTCATTGGGAATGTCTATGGGTGTTAAAATGCTGCAGTTATTCTCCCCCAATTAGGACTGTTCTGTGCTCTTGAACTCTTCAACCGTTGAGGGATCTTATCCTTCTTTCCTTTTCGTTTTTGATGATTATTTCATCAAATAACTTTAAACTGTGGCATTAGGTGCGATGGATGCCAATTTCTTAGGATCCTTAAAGCATAAGGAAAAGAAAAATTTTAGTTTTACCTCCCATTTTATTGTTACTAGGTTCACTTTGGCGTTTGTGTTTTATTATTATCATTATTTTATATTGAACTTTTGCCCTTTCTTTGCTAGTAAATCATTGTAGATTGGATTATTGAAAGCATCACTTGATTTGCTGAGTCAACTATATGGACTTATGTTATTTGGACAGCATGATGCTGCTTGCCGTGTGATTGCAAGACTTAAAAAGGAAAGAGATGAAGCAAGGTCGTTGCTTGCACAGGCTGAGAGACAGATACCTATGTTAGCTTCTGTGGCTGCCACAGCCAATGCCTCTGCTCTTACCAATGGAAAAAGAGGTCTTCCCTTGTATGCTTCTTGGTTTTGTTGCTTGATTCTGTTTTTCAGTTAATGCCTCATTTAGGATTTGATGTCACTGTAGCTGCTGAGGATGCTGATTTGGGTCCGCCTGGAAAGAAAATTCGTCCTGGAATTTCTGCTAATGTTATTACTGAGTTGACAGACTGCAATGCAACTCTTTCACAGCAACGGAAAAAGCGGCAGGTATTCTTATTAACATCAATATATAACTGCTTAAGTTTGGGGATTGTGGATTTTGAGCTAGGTTAGTTTTAATTCTCGCAAATATATTTGTTTTTATATATTCAAGAGAAGTAGCAAACTTAAATGAAGGTAGGATTTTTTCTGCATGTTGATTTCGTATCTTTCCTTGTCGATGTGGGTTAGATTCCTCCAACATTGGCCACTGTTGATGCTCTGGAGCGGTACACACAGCTTTCCAGTCATCCTCTTCACAAAACCAGCAAGCCAGGCATTGCATCTATTGATATCCATTATTCCAAGGTATAGGAATCTCAACAATTTGATCCTCTCCATGAATTCATTTGCTTGCATGTGTTGCACTTTATGCCAAGCTTTAAGCATGCGTTTCTTGTAATGCAATTAATTAATTTGTGTGCTTTTGGTGCTTCTGACTTGAGCATGATTAACTAAAAAAATTTATCCTAAACTAAAGCATTTGGACAAATGAAAAATGTGAAGAGAATCCTGGAAAAAGAAAACAAAAATCGTCATGTGAAGGAATGCATTTGGAAGTTTAAACCTTTACAGGCTTATTTGTTTGAAGCTTGGGGTTTTCACTTATTAACATCCATCACATTGTGAAAATTGAACATAAGTATCGATCACATGATGGCTGTTTTCTCGTTGGTAGTCAGATTAATGCATCTTTCTCTGGTCTTCAGGACATCATTGCTACTGGAGGGATTGATTCCACTGCAGTACTATTTGATCGCCCATCGGGACAGATCCTATCTACACTCACTGGTCACTCAAAGAAGGTTTTTTTGGGGACTGTGGTTATCCTTGTGGCTCTTTCAATGAAGGAAATTGCTGGGCTGATCACAGTGTTTGTTTGGCAGGTTACTAGTGTGAAATTTGTAGCTGAGGGTGATCTATTTTTGACTGGATCTGCAGACAAGGTAAGACAAGTTCAACCAGATGTACACAGATATAATGTTTTAGATTTTGTGAGTATTTCCCCACTATAAGTTGAACCCTTTTTTTGCAACATGTTATTTAAGTTATCTTGATCAGTTTCCTCAAATATTATTTCCTTTTTTTATTGTATGCTATTGTTTGTTAGGAATCCCAGCCGTTTTGTCCAGTTATCAGATATAGTTATCCAACTTTGCATAATTAATAGTGCTTCAAAAAATCAAAATACTAAAACTGGGCCCTTGCATCACAGGGAAAATAACAACACTTCTTAAATCCTTATTTGTTTTGCTTGAAATGGAAGGAAAAGAAAGGAAAGCCAATTGAAGTATGTATTTAGCCAACATTTAGTCTTGATATATTCTCCATTTCCTTTCTTTTCCTTTTTTTTTAGAACAAGCGAAGCCTAAACGAAATTATCTTCTTTTTTTTTTTTCCAATGTTTTTTGTTCTTAACCACAGCACAAAGTCAAATTGTTTATATAATGGGTGCAACTACCCAACAACCTCAAAAACAACTGCATAGTGGCTGATTGTAGTTACAGCTTTTTATAACATTGATCTTGATCTTTGGCTACCTCTGAATCAAACATGGGCTAGAAATGCTATAAACCTAGCTTTCTAGATTCTCTTTGACCATGGCCTAAATACAGAGTGAGCAATGGTGCCAGCTTTGGCAGAGTAATTTCAGTGGACCCTCTTGGCTATAGAATTTTCTTATTGCATTATGCACAGTGATTATATTAATAAAGAAAAAAGGGGTAGTAGATAGGTGATCTTGGTGAACTGTGTGATGAACTGGGGCAACTCAGATTTGCTGGATGCTTTATGTTTGGAAGATTGTTGTATATGTACAAAATATGATATGCTATATTGTTGGCATGCATTCGCATGCTCACATTGGTATTGTTCTGCAATGAAACATAATTCTGTTGAGAAAAATACTCGCATACTGTGCATGCTAACAAATGTAATGGATATATAAAGCACAATTTCTCTGAAATTTATGTGAAAAATGTATGGTTCTGTTGGTGCTATTACAAGTTTCATTATGTTGTGATGAGAATTTTTTTTTAAATGTTGAACCTACTGGTTTTATTTTGATGTCGGACATATGGAGAAGTGAATAGCATCTACAGAATTGTTATGCTTCTGTTAAGTTTTGGCATTTATTATTTATATACTCTTTAATTTCGTTTCAATGGTGCAGACTGTTCGTGTATGGCAAGGATCTGAAGATGGGAGCTATGACTGTAGACACATCTTGAAGGACCACACTGCTGAGGTGAATGCCATTAGAGCTGCATGTTTTGTGACCAGTTGCTGGTGGATTGTTTGAACCATGGAAATTAATTCTAGAAGTTGCCTTTGTTTTGAGAAATTCAATCATATTGTTAGTGGATATCCTATTTGTTGGATGTTTTGCTTGTATTTGTAAAGTGAATGGCTTAGGCTTTCTATTGAGATGAAACTGTACAAGTAATCTCTAACAAATTTGGCCTCTTTGGTGGAAATATTGAAAGAATTTTGAAGCCACCTTGTGACTTGTTTTGTTAAGTCACTAGTAAAACACCTTCTGCCTATGTGGGCCTGATAATTGCTTGTTATCTTGTACCCTTCCTCGCGCTCTGTTGTGATGCGGTTGATTTGCTTTACATGCATACACTTTCAGGTGAGTTAAAAGGAAATTCCTTAATGTATTCTAAACCAATTGAAGTTTTGAGAAATACTTCAAATCCATGTGTGCCTCATCAATCATTTGCTCTTCTTTCAGTGACTTGATTGTTATTTTGACATCATAGCCTATGTAGTCAAATATGAAAAGGCATTCGATTTTACCAGGAGGTGCTAGTTTCTTATCTAAATGTAATGATAAAGACTAACCTATTTTCATACTTTTGAGGTTCTTTAGTGCTTTGCTTGAGTTGATTGTGTTGCTGTTCTAATTTTGTGCCATTTCGCTGATATAACATGAATTTTCTTATCAATATTGTCAGGTGCAAGCTGTCACTGTACATGCTACGAACCACTACTTTGTAACTGCTTCTCTTGATAATACATGGTGCTTCTATGATCTCTCCTCTGGCTTATGCTTCACACAGGTTCCAACCCTTGCCTTTCTTTCTCTTTCTCACACATGCCCTTTGTAGTTGCATAAATAAATCTTTTCCCCAATTCTGTAGTCATGCGTGCCTCTTTCCATATATATAAGGAGCACTTTCTTATCATCAGTTTTAAACTTGTGTTTATCTTTGTTTTAATCTGGTGCCAAAATTTCAATATCATGTGAAGAAAAATATAACTATCATTTGTCCATTATGCAAAGGAAACAAATCCTTTTAGCTGACCCCAACTAGTTTGATATTAAGGCTTATTAGCTGAGTTGAGTTGTTCATTAGTTCAGGACAACTTATATGATGATTTAGTTTTGCAGGTTGCTGACATGACAAAATCTGACACTTCCAAACCTGAGGGCTATACATCTGCAGCGTTTCATCCTGATGGTCTCATCCTTGGAACAGGCACCTCAGAAGCTGTTGTTAAAAGTTGGGATGTAAAAAGCCAGGTACTTGGGCCAGTATGAATCTTTATTGTTTTATCTGTTTTTATGTTTGCACAACTTGTATGTGAGATACATACACACTCTCATATGTGGGAAAAGATTGAATATTTCATCTGTTGATCTGTCTTTTTTTTATTTCATTATTATCTATTCTTTTCAAGTTCATGTTCTGCAGTTTGCTCTTGCTTTATAGGCAAACGTTGCAAGATTTGATGGGCATGTTGGAGCAGTGACTGCCATATCTTTCTCAGAAAATGGATATTTCTTAGCAGTATGTACTCTTGACAAAATGTGCAATGGATGGATACGTGCATAGCTTGATATTTTACGATCTGATTTATGTGGTTAAACTGGACAGACAGCAGCACAAGATAGCGTTAAACTGTGGGATCTGCGCAAATTGAAGAACTTCCGGACACTCAATCTCTATGATGCAGATACACCAACAAACTCAGGTACATAATAATGTAATCATGTGATGCCTAGCTCTGTCTTGCCCTGTGTGGTTTATCTAGCATTTCATTGCCTCTGTTGCTATTGCAATAATTCTATTACTATTTCTGATGCAGTATGAACTACCCCCCCCCCCCAAGGGATGAGAAAAAACTGACCAAACCGAGTCGTTTCAGTTTGGTTTTAATTTTAAAAAAATTTCAGTTTTCGTTTCGGTTTTTAGATAAAAAACCAATGTTATTAATAAATCAAACCAAATTTAAATACATGTAATTTAATCGAACCGAACCAAACTTTTATAGGTTCGGTTCAGTTTATAGGCATATTAATTGCTGTTTAATTGGTTTGGTTAATTCGGTTTTTTCAAAAATTTCGATTCGGTTCAGTTCAGTTTTAAATATATAAAATTTGGTTTATTTTGGTAAAAAACTGAACCAAATCAACTAAACCGAACGTTTGTTCACCCCTATCCCTCCCCCCTTCTTTTTTGAAAAAATGAAAATTCCCTCCGCACTGGACTGTCTTTAGAATAAAGCTTGTGCCATGTAGTTTGAAGAACTTGAAGTTTGCCTAGTGGGGACTTCATTTTTTGGTTTTTGCATTTCATTATATTTTATGATTTTGAAAAAGTTATGAATTCACAAATGTTGCCGTCACCATATTGTTATCTTATTAGTGAAATGAAAATATGGCAAAAGTCATTATGTTTACTTGTTTTCTTGACCTTTTTTTCTTTTGCTCATGATAAATCAATCATGAAAAGCAACATGTAATTTTATTTCTTGTCATTGCAGTGGAATTTGATCACAGTGGATGTTACCTTGGAGTTGCAGGATCAGATATAAGGTGAGGCATCATATGGGATTTCCAAACATTGAGATTTTTCCATCAATTTTATAAAACATTGAGTTTCCCAGAGATTTTCAAGAAGTCGTTTGTTTTCTTTTTCACTTCTGACTGACTTTGGAATGCATTATGGAGCATGATTTATTAAATTTTTTGACCATCCAGAAGCTTTTAATTCATTTTGTAGCAAAGCATGTCTCTTAATTTTGTATTATATCTTCCCTTGATTTCTAACATTATTTCTTTCTAATTTTGTGGTGTGTTCATTGTGTAGAGTTTACCAAGTTGCCAGTGTTAAAGCAGAGTGGAATTGTATCAAAACTCTCCCTGACTTGTCTGGAACAGGTTTTTTTGCCTCTTTCCATTATCAATTATTATCTGTTATATCTATCTATTGTTTTGAGTGATCATCAGATGATTGTTGCTCTTATTGCCAGGAAGAGCAACTTGTGTAAAATTTGGTCCTGACGCGAAATATATAGCAGTAGGATCAATGGATCGCAACCTCCGGATATTTGGGCTGCCTGCAGATGAAGGTCAGCCAGAATCATGAAATGTCTGCAACTTGCCTGATATGGGGTGTGGACTTCTTGATGTTCCTTGCAACTGGGTTTTCAGCTTTTGTTGGGATGTGTACTGTATTGGCTAATCAAGCAAATGTTAGAACCTGAGTTCTTATCAATTTTGCCGCGTTGGCTCTCTACTCAATTTTCTATTACTGGAGCCATGAGCCTAGGTGCAATATCATTTGGAGTGAAATTGAATAGCTAGTCAATTTTTTACATTATTTATTGTTGCAATTTCCAAAATATAGACCTTACTAATCTACATCATGAGATTTTGCTTCCTGAGAGCTACTTTATCTAATACCCTTTTAGGTCTGCAATATGCCTTTCACACAATGTATTCTTATCGGCCAGTACATTATCTTGTTGACATTATCCTTAACAGCTTGGTTCGATTTTGAACACTATAAATTGAAATTTAATCGAGTTTATGGCCTAAACTTGTTCTGGAGGGATCTCATGTTAGTGCTCGTCAATCATGAATGTTAATGAACATTTAGAGTTGCCAATGCTGTTGGTTAATGCATCAAAACCTTTATGCCAATTGGATGGTTGTAAACTTTTTTGATGTGTTGTGTTTAAAATGTCTGGAACAGCTAGACTAGGGTAATATGATTAGGAGAAATTTATCTAGCATCTGATTAATAAAATTGAATTTAAAAAAACTACGCCACCATATATTTCAGCTGAAGTAATTTACGAAGCAGGCCTGAGATATATGACTTCTGGTTGTTCGAATATTGTCATAGGTAAAAAATTTAGCCTAGGCTCAAATTCTGAAGGTTTTCATCCCCTTCGAACATATTTAATGTTCCAAAAAGCCTAACCTTCAACAATTGTTCGTCATTTCGATTGTCCATTTATAGAAAATACCTCGGACAATAGCTGTGGCTAATGGTGCATATGCTTTGGAAGGGAAAACAAAACAAATCAATGACAAAAAGTATGCACTTTAATAATTCACAGTTAAAACAACTCTCTTGTAACAACGTACACCAAAAAATGGCAACTGAATAAAATTCAGACCAGAAATCGGACAATACATGAATCCAAAGCAGCTCCAAATCGTTATGTTTCAATAAATAATTGGTACAAACTCTCACAATGTTTAGGTTGGGTTGCCCCAAAACCAATCTTACATCAAGGGTTCCATATGTAGGATCCTGCTCATTACCCTCTTAAGTTTACAACAATGGTGGCAGTTTGCAGGTCACTCTCTATGTGAAAGCAGATTATATATATATATATATATATATATATGATCTTCTTTCACACACACACACACACACACACATATATATATATAAGGACTATCAGCTCTACAAACTAGCAAATAATAAATTCCTCCACGCCCATTGACACCAAGAGCATCATGACTTGAAGTATTGTTGCTAAAAAGACAACTCTACATAATTGGATTACCCCATGGTTGAAAGAATAAAGAATAAAGTCAAGTAATTAAGACAGTAATGACATGCTTCCTGCTCCTTGTGTCAGCTAATATATCTTGAAGCATGTGTAAACCCCCAAAGCTGCGCGTGTAAGAATTGTCATCAACATGAGAGACACCAATTTGAATACTTCTAAGTGTGCAGCTATGAACAAGTGAAGAAATGGTAAACACATCATTCAAAGTGAAGAGAAGTCATGTATCTGAAAATTCACCTTCTCAGCTTTCTGATCACTCAATTTGGGAAAAACATGCAGCAATTGAAGGGTTAACTCTGCTAGACACAGAACTAGTTCTAACACTAAAATTTAGGTTCATATGAGACAGCATAAAATACTGAAAACCATAGATCATTGTGGGGCAATTGTTGAATAGGAATCTAAAGGGAGGAATAATTGCAAAATGAGAGAGAGAGAGAGAGAGAAGGAGAAGTGTTCTTGCTGATTGTGGGGTTTTACTAGCGATATTCAAAAGAAAAGACATCCTCTGGTCTATGAACAAATTTTTACTGGTTTTACTTAACTCCTTTTTCATTTTGCAAATTAATCTGAAGCCATTTTCAAAAATTGAGCAGTTAAATACCTAATTGAATTAAGGACGTTTAATGCATCATACGACATGACCTTCTAGAGTATGCGTATGCCTTCTGTAGTCTGGAAGTGTTCCTTGGGTTTGGGGATATCTGGGTACTTAAGAGTTTCAAACAAGACCAATACCATCCATCAAGACAAAATGGACCCCAGAACCGTGGTGTAATGTGTAAACAATATTACAATTTCAAGCATTCCAAAACTTCAATTGGGATCATGATGGAAACAAAAGGAACAAGCACTTTAATGAAGTAAGAACAAAAATAAGACAGGATGGGTTTAGAGAAAGTTGCAATAGCAGCAGCCAAGAAGAAAAAGATCATAAATAAGCAATAGGCAAGGAAAGAAAACATCATTAAGCCCAAGTTTGGTCCAGGCATTATTTTCAGGTAGGAGATAGTTTAGAGTAGTTAAAAGTACCTCAACATTTTTTAATTCAAACTCTGGTTTGTGGGCTAGGCATAAATTCCCAAAAGTTTCACAAGGACTGCTAGTTCCATTTAACCTATTTAAAGGAAGGTAGAAAAAAACAAAATTGAAAAGGTTAGATTAAGAATACAAAATCTAAGATGTGATTTTGCATCGATAGAATAATAGAAAAATAGAGTACTAGAAGCAACTTACAGGTCCCCATCCAAGCATAAAGCAAAGTTGCCACCACCAAGCGCTAGTAAGTCATTCAAACACATGTAATAATATCGGTTGGCACCTATTTACATCAGTCAATCACAAGATCAATATAGAAATGTGTAGGAAATGATCTTTTTAGGATGTATCAATTACTGGTAAAAATTGTATATAAATCCCAAGATTTAATTTCTTGCATTAAGCGTTCATACCATCTATCGAGCATGACATCGAAAGCCATTTCTGTTTATGTAGGAATTACAAAACCTTTATTGATTTATTGTGGTTTACAGCACTATAGGAGACCTCAAGAGTATCCCTTTCAAAGTAAAGAATAAGTAACCAAATGCTCATTTGTCATTGCAGCAATAATATTGGTTTAATTAGTAGTCCTGGTAGATTATAAGAAATTAAGTCTTTACCCTAGTTTCATGTTATATATCCAGCAATCATCATAAGGAATTCATTTAAATTCACAAGACAGCAAAAAACTAGTAAACTGAGAGAACTAGCATACTTAAATTACTAGATAACAAAAACATGGCCCACTATAAGGTGGCTCCAAATAAAAGACCCTACTGAAATCTCTGTGCATGTTGCAAGAAGCTTTTCTTAAGTCTCTTGAAAACAAACTGGCTGATCAAATCAGGAAGGAATTAAAGCACACAAATAGGACTGGTATTCAAAATCTTGGGCATAGAACCATTATCTCATGCCTTATAAAAATATTTATTCTGAACTCATTCCATATGTGGTCCAAGAAAATAAAAGTAGTAGATATAAGTGCTTACCAGTTGGTCTAAATAGTCTTGGTTCACCATATGTAGTTGTGAATACAAATGACTGGTTTGTTCCCTATCATTGGAATTGGAAAAGGTTAAATATATTCAATGCACAAGTTTAACAGTGAAAGAGACAGGAAACAGAAAACACACCAAGCACATAAAAATGTACAAAAACTTATTAATAAAGTTAATATACCTGATATTTTCTCCTCGGCGTAGGTTTCAGCGGACATTCTAGCAGACCACCAAATACAGCACCTTGTCTATCACCAGCAACCTAGGCATTTCATAACAGAATCTCAAATAAATAAGATACATTGCATTGATGAAAGATACAACTGAACTGATGGAACTTTCATGATGAATGCAATGGTAAATCATCAGATATGAATATGAGCATACCAGTAAACAGGGACCAGAAAGGTCAGCACTCTTACGAATAAGAGTCTGAAGAGATATACCATGCTTCAACGTACTGCCCTTCATTTGAAAAAAATCAACAATGAGTCAAGATCTAAATGCAAGAACGGAGCTAAATGAGATTTGCAAATTTACCTATATAATAAAACCCATTGGCATCCTTTCACTATATTAGGAAGGGAACAATGAAAGAACTCTAACAATTTGGGGGAAATAAAAGATGACTCATCCATGAGATGGGGTAATGGGCTCCGTGGAGTCTGCTGTTCTCGTGCTTCCTCAAATACATCACTTTCACCACTGCTCCTTCCAGAGGCTCCATCCGCATTGTTGTCATGTTTTTTATCCGTTTGTTTATTCTCAAAAATTGTATGACTTTCTTTACCATCTTCACAAGAATTTTGGAAATCATCATCCTCACTTCTTGTGTTGCATTCATGATACCTAACTGAGTAGTCATCTTGCTGTTTTGAACCTTTACTGCCCCATCTAACAGGTGGTGATTGAATTGGCTTTAAATCATGTTGCTGCTTGTTTGATCTAGACCTACCACCAAATTTTAATGAAGGGACAGTGAAGGGAAAATATGAAGAAATTGATCTTCCCTCATTAGATAACTGTCTGGCCTACACATTCAAATATCTCTCATCACAACCAAAATCAATAAAAATTCAAAAGTAACATGAAAATGTAAGAAAGCCATTATCTTGTCCTTAATGTGTGCATGAAACACCCCCCCAAAAAGAAAAAAAAATCGAGGTTTTCCCGTCAAAAAATATGCAAGACTTTGTTATATTTCTTCAGCTACAAAACAAAACTTTTAGTCTCCTCTCTAATGTTTTTTGAGGTACCAAAACATGGCCTACTCATCAGGGCCAGAAAAGATGAAAAAAGAGAACTTTTTCATATCTCCAGAAATAACATTACAAAAAACAGATGCACGTCCACAAATCTCATATGTACATAATTCAATCAAAACAGCCAACATTATCATCCAAAACATCGATAAACAAATTCAACAGCACAACTACATTGAACAATACCAATCAGATCTAGCATTCCTCAAAAATAAAAGATAAGAGAGAATAAAAAAAGAACCCATCAATGAAATACGTAATTATACCATAGAGAATGATAAAATTACCCGAGAATTATCTGGTGGTGAACATGGAGAAGAAGAAGAAGAAGAGGAAGAAGCAGAATTCGATGAATTAGGAAAAAAACGAGACAGCTGGTTTGAGACTTTATCTTTCAACCCATGCATATTCTTTTGTCCCCACTTGGGGTGAAAGTTAACAACTTCGAATGTTAAGCACACAAGGTTCTTGAAAAGATCAAGATCACAGGGTGTATTTGGTGTGTGTGTTCTTTTTCAGGAGAGAGAGAGAACAGAGAAAGGAAGGAAACGAAAAGATAGTGTTATTATGTGATGCGGACATTGGCAATAGAGCGAAGGTCGAGGGTCTCTCTCTCTGTCAGGACTTTGGAGAATTCTTCATTCTGTTCCCTTTTGAACGAAGGAAAATATTTTTGATGGGTCGTTTTCATTGGTCTTTAGATTCAGATTTTGCACTGATAATTGGTACAGTTTCGGTAAACAATATACTGTTTTTATTGGTATACATAATTATTATCACTTTAAATAATTCTTATTTTTAATAAAATAATTATAAATATAATTTAAAATTTTATACAATAGCACCATAGAATTCACGTATATACTGACATATATTGGTTTATAAAACTCTTATAATGCTGTTACAAATTGATATTCAAATTTAAAATCTTTCAATTTTGAATGATTATAACATTATTCAACTAATAAATATTCATTAATAATGTTTTAATTAAAAACTAATAGGACGACCATACTTATTTAATGCTATAAAAGATTAATAATTATAATTATAATGATTACTTCACCAATTGTTTATTTTAAATACTAGTTTTATGCTTGTGCAATGCACAATTTAATAAAGCAATGAAATAATTTTTGTAATAAAATGTATTAATTTTATTATATAATAAAAATAAAGTAAGAACACATCTCAAAAAAAAAAAAAGTAAATTTTTTAAAAAAATGAACAATAAAAGTAATAAGAACATGTATTAAGAGAAATAACTAATGTAAAATCAAAGAAAAAACTATATAAATAATGTGGAGTCAAAATAATCATTTACAGGAAAAAAGAAAGAGAATATACAGAAAGTGGGCAGCAAAAAGCAATCTCATTATAATAAATATTGGATGAATGAAAGTAAGTTTTTAAAAAATGAAATAAAATAGAGAGAATGAGTGAGTGTGTGTATTTTCAATATTTTCGCAGTATACATTCATTTTAAAAATTTATTTTTTTTGAAATTTTTAAGCTTTAGATAGGGTAATTTCTAGGAGATTATATAGTTCAATCTTTTCACAATATACATTCATTTTAAAAATTTTCAATAAATTTAAGAATAAAGATAGATTATGGTTACATCATGACAAGAACTAATTTTTACAAAGTGAAAAATATGAATATTAATGTCATTTAATGTTGTAAACAATAATATATATATATATATATATATATATATATATA
>CATIWR010453240.1:0-94173 GCA_949677035.1 Omphalea diandra | reverse complement strand
TATCAATCTTTCAAAGAATCCCATCCAACACTCTAAAAGTAAGCACATAGATATTAGGCATCACTTTCTTAGAGATCATGTGCAAAAAGGTGATGTTGTGTTAGAATTCATTGACACTAATCATTAACTTTCATATATTTTCACTAAACTTCTAAATGAAGAAAGGATGAACTTTATTAAGAGAGAATTAGGAATGCTTGATGGAAGCTCCTTCAAGTGAAAATTCTTATTTGATCTTGTGTGATATATGTGTGTGATATGTTTGATTGATCATTGTTATGAAAGGTTTTATTATTTATTTCTAGGGGATCACATGTTTTTCAAAAAATTTTCATTCTTATCCTTGCTGACTCACAATTCGTGGTCGCTATTCCTTCTTCACGGTCTCGAATTACAAGTCAACTTCTATCAACTGTCAAATGTCAATTTAAGGTCGTAAAATTTCTTTCCACAGTGAATTTTGGTCATTAATTTCAAACTTTTGACTGTTACAGTGCATATTCCTGAGGAAAATTTGTCTGTTACTCACATTTTTTAAAATTCGCAGTCGTGACTTTCATTTTCGCAAACGTAAATTTGAGTAACTGCCTCACATTTATGTGATTTAATGGCCAACCATTTCCAACCCTTCATTTAATCAATTTCTAGCCGTTTGTTACCATTTACACACCCCTTTAAGCCTATAAATACCCCCCTTCAATAGTGTTTTTCTCACATCTACTCTAAACAACTTCTACTTCTCAAAATCTTCTAAGGCTTCTTCATCTATTTCCATGGCTATAAAGAAATTCTCCAAGGCAGACAAGGGCAAAGCAGTGGCTCAACCTTCTGCACCTCCTGCCCTCCACCTCATGAAGGGCATAACCAAGGAAGAGAAAGAAAGATATAAGGCAAACTCTTCCAAGGTGATTGTCCCCAATAAGATTCCCTACACATTCATGCTCGAAACCTTGGGTCTTAATGATAAATTCGTGCATTTTTGTCCAATCTTAGGTGGAACAAATTCATCTTCCGAGATGAACCCGGGTATGAGGAGGTGGTGCGAGAATTCATGTGCACCGTGCAACTCAGCAGTAAAGTTGAATCAAGGGCGGGCCAATATAGGTTAGTATTCCAGGGCTTTGGCGATCCTTATTCCATAACCTTCGACCAATTATCCTCCCTTTTCAATTTCCAAGTTGGAGAACACATACCCTTCATCATCTCCACACTTGATGTAATCTACTCTGAATTTTGGTCAGAGATATCCATTGAGTCCAAACACGTTCCCCGTTCTTCCCTCTCCAAACACATAAAAAGCTTACCTTTGTGGAACCTTCATCAGATCATTACTTTCTCCATCAATGCAAGGGGTGATGGGAATGAAAAGGTTTCATAAAAAGACTTGGCATTCTTATTTTGCCTTGTCAAAAATAAACCTATACAAACCGGCCGCCACTTTATGGATCAACTAATCCACATGAGCATAAAGCCGAAGAGCCAGTTTTTACTCCTTTCTCATGTCACATCCATCTACCGTTTCATTGGAGCTCTTAATGAGGAAAATGAGCAATTCCTCACTAAGAAGCTCCTTCCCTTACAAAACTTCCTCGACCTAACATACCTTATAAATGCCAAGGTCATCCATCGGGACACTTAAACTATACCCTTGGTGAGATAGGGGCAAAGAAAGTGGAGTCCTCTCAAGTTTTGAAAAGAAAGAGGCTTCAAATCGACGAAGGAACAACACAAGTCCCTCCTCCTCCTCCTCAACCAAAAGCCAAGACAAAGTTGTCTCTTGCCACCTTAGATCGCAAATTAGCCAAAATGATGAGGATGATGAAGTAAAGGCTCCTCTTCCTTTCACATCTTCACAGTGATATGGTGGATCTCTAAGACAAACTAGGAGTCCCTCCTTGTCATCTTTCAGACTTTATGAAATTCGAAGATACAAAAGATGGAGATGACAATGAAGATGAAGTTGAAGATGGAGATGAAGCTGAGGGAACAACACTTGCGCAAGTTGAAGACACTTCTAGTGATGATGAGTCTTCTACTTTCTAGTTTAGGGATGTCTTTGTATTTTTTTCTTTATGATTAAAAGTTTGTGATCCCATAGTTATAAATAAATAAAAGTTGTTTCTTTGCTATATTATGGTCTTATGTGATTATTATCGAATGTTTTTTAATATTTACTTTTGCTCTTTATCAAAACTTATGTATGAATTTACTTTTTCTTCTTTAAGTACCCTCTTTTTTATCTTACGAAAGGGGGAGAGATTGTATGAATCTAAGCTTAAGGGGGAGAAACATCTAAGTTTAAAAATTATAGCATAAGTTTAAGGGGAGCATCATTATTGTTTCTTAAATTCACTTTGTTTGAATGAATGATATACTTAGCAAATTTTTGTCTTAAGTATTCATCGAATCATTATTTACACTCCAACTTTGCTTTTTCTACATTATTATTACTAAGGGTCAATCTAAGTTGTCAAAATAAAAAAAAAGGAGATTGTTGGACTAGGGTAGTTAACCCTAAGTCTTGGATCTCTTTGATCTTGACAAAGGAGATTGATCATGTCTAATGTTTCAAATAAGTATTATTTTGTAGCCTTTAGGTTTTATCTAAATTGGAAGTTAGATGTAGCTCAAAATTCTTAGGTTTTATCTAAATTAGAAGTTAGACGTAGCTCAAAATTCTTCAAGAATGAAAAAAGACTTCTAAATCGCAACTGCTACTTTGTATTCATGATCGTGATCTATAAAGAAGCATTACTAGAAAGCAGATAGGCAAAATTGTGAAGCT
Source organism: Omphalea diandra (assembly GCA_949677035.1). Classification (NCBI taxonomy): domain Eukaryota; kingdom Viridiplantae; phylum Streptophyta; class Magnoliopsida; order Malpighiales; family Euphorbiaceae; genus Omphalea; species Omphalea diandra. The sequence continues at coordinate 91,388 of CATIWR010453240.1, read as the reverse complement.
ATTCTCGACCGCGATTCATCCAAATGAAGGAGTCCAAAATTGACAGACAAAATCGCGGTGTGTGTCACGCCCCAGTTGCGACCATAAATTTCAAAGTGACTTAAAAGGAAAGCAAGTCCACAGCCACAGCATGACATGTGTTCCAGCAGACCGTTGAAAGTCAAATTTCATGGAGGCATCTTATTGGTAGCGACCGCGAATCGTGAAGAAGAAAATAACCATTTTTGGCAGATGAATTCGCGTCTTCTATCACGTCTTGTACAAAAAAGCTCACGACCACGACTTATGAAAGTAGGTAAAAGGCAATGACTATATTTTCCTAATGAAATAATCAGAAGTTGCCACGTGGACTAGTCGTTATACACAAACGGGATTTTTCTTCTGAATTTGGATTTCGCGACCACTAATGAGTAGTAGTGACTGCGAATTAAGACTGTCAAGCATTTAATGCAGAATCTATTAAGCATGTCTCAAAGTTTTGATGAGTCATGATCTGTAATGTCTCTTTGGTGATGTTTGGGTATAAATGTTCTACCAAACAGCTATAAATAAGGTTGCTAAGAAATTTTTTACAAGTCATTAAAGCTCTCAATCTTTGCTACTCATTTTCTTCAATTTTCTTTATGAAATTGTAAGTGTTAGGTGTGAGCATTAAACACCTAGTTATAAGGTTATAGTGTGAGCCTGTAAAAACACTTCAAGATAGGTTTAAGTGTGAGCTTAGTGAAACACTTGAGTGAGATTGTGTGTTAGCCTAAAAACACATTGTTGTAAGGTTGTGTGTTAGCCTAAAACACATTGTTGTAAGGTTATGTGTGAGCCATCAAAACACAAGTTGTACAAGTTGGGTGTGAGCTTGAAAACACCTTGAGATAGTGAAATACCCAATTGGTAAATTGGAGAGTGGGCGTAGGGTTGATTATACCTGAACCACTATCAATCATTGTCTCCATTGTACTTATTCTTCTTCCCCTCTTCTTTGTCTTTGAAATTTTTATACACCAATTCAACCCCCCTTCTTAGTGCCAAGGGATAACAAGCATGATCTTCCTCTATAAATACCCCATTTGAACTTACCTTCTCGCTTATTATCTTTAACTCTCATACTATGTCAAGAACTATTAGAAGGCTATACAAACCTTGTCAAAGACTGTACAACCCTAAAAGCATGGTCTTCGTCTATAAATACCCCCATTTGAACTTACCTTCTCGCTTATTATCTTTAACTCCCATACTATGTTAAGAACCTTTTTAAGGCCTCTCTCACCCTATATTTGGTCTAATCTACCATGGGCAGGTTTTCAGCTCTTTATTACCTCTCTTCTCTTTGCCTTGACACCTATTTCTTACGGGCAACTAATGGCATATGGGATTCCACCACCTATACCTTCCATTTTGGGGGTACAGAGATCTATCCTTTGCTAGAGGAGTTTAGCACCATTATTGATTACCCTGTTAAGACCACGGACTAGGTTGCGCTACCCCAATTAGATTACCCACATGTCTGAAAGATGGTAGAATTATTTGATATGTGATATGAAGAGATACATAGGCACACTTTGGGCGAGGATAAAATCCTCATAGCTCCTTTCATCACTTTTTTCCCTTATATGAGCCATGCTTGGGCAGCTCAAGCTCGTATTGCAGTAGCCATTCTAATGGGTGAGTATTTGTTATTGAGAGATGATGGAGAAATTGACCTATAGATCTTGCCACTCCTAGAGTGACACTTTAAGAAAACAAAAAAATACCGACGAATTTTATTGATGGATAATTTTTCATCGAAAATTACTGTTGGATCAGCGACAAAACTGTATGGAAAAGTGCCATAAAATACACCAAAAATATACTGACAGAAGACTATTGGCAATCACTGATGGAATAAATTTCATCGGTAAAAGATGGCGCAAAAAATTTACGCGATAATGTATCGACAGATATACTAACAAAGGGTAATGAAACATCGAGCCAAAAGTACCATGCTAATATCTTTATCAAAAATTTGTCAGTAATTTTCGCAAAAAATATAGAAATAATATACCAATTGATTATCGATGAAATTACCAGTACTAGAAAATCCAAAAACAAAGGGTAAAAATTAGCTACTAACATCGTTAATAGCTATTTAGCGACTACATAAAGTTTAGTGACTTAACAGTCGGAAAGTATATGGCATGAACTGTTAGCTACTAACATGTTGTAGCTATTTAGTCATTATTTAGCGACTATAGCAAAAGTAGTAGCTAAAAGGAGACTGAAAAATAGTGTAAAATAAATTTTTTCCACTCAACGCTCAGGGACTAAAGTTTTTGTAGTCGCCAAGCTTAGCTACTAACAAAAGTAGTAACTAAGCAGTCTCTATTTAGCGACTACAGGCTTATAATCGCTAATTAGTGACTCCAATATGTAGCAGCTATGTATAAATAGATTTTTGTACCTTAGTTACTAACATTTGCTAGTCGCTAAACTTAGCTACTATCTTTGTAATAGCTAAATAATGACTAACATTTGTAGTATCTAAGGGAAAATTAATTTTGTGTCGCTTAGCTACTAACTTTAGGTAATCGCTAAACTTAGCTGCTAACTCTCCTTGTAGCTAAGTAGTCGCTAACTATTTAATATAATATTATATAGTAAAATATTAAATATATTAATATTAATATAATATACTAATATTTATTTGTTAATAATTATATATTATTTATATATAATATTTTTATTATTTATTGTTTATATAATAATTATATATAATATATTAAATTCCAAATATTAATATATATCATATATTAATATATATTATATTATATATAATATATTAAATTCTTAATATTATATATAGTATTTGGAATATTATAATGGGAAGAGATAGTGACTTTGATTTGGTAGTCTCTATTTAGCGATTGCAGCGATCAGTAGTCACTAAATAAAGACTACATTATGTAGTAGCTAAATGAAAATTTAATATTGTAGCAACTTAGCAACTATTATTGTTTTAGTCATTAAGTGACTTAAAAAAAAGGGTTTACTAGTTCGTCTCGCGAACCATTTTCTACTGCTCTCTCATTTTCTTTACAGCTGAGATCTCATTTTTTTTAAAAAAAAAAACTATCCTTTTTCACTACTTTGTCCTTCACTACACCAAAATCCTTTCACTACCCCAACGCCACCATTTTCGACTGATTCTCACAGTATTGCTCAGGTGCTTCTTCGATTTTCTTTATCTATTTTTAGTTCTTGGGAAAACAGAAATGAAAGTTGTTTCATTCTTCTATTTCATTCTTTGGTTTTGTTCATAGAGGATTTGGGAAGAAGAGATGAAGTAGATGGAAGAGTAATACACAATACTCATTTCTTACTAGATTCGGTGTATGTGTTCTTTTAAGTTGGAATCTCATTCCTTTCTTTTTAATTTTTAATTAAAATTACACAATTAATCTGATTGTTACTCTCTCTCTCTCAGGATCCATTTATTTTCCTAAAAAAATTTTCTTTTAATTCATGCGGTAGTTTTAATGAGTACGCGATACCTTCACGATCATTGTTTGACCTGTATAGCATCTCCAACTAAATTACAGAGCTATAAACTGAAATATCTCTCTAGTTTGGTGAATTCATTATGAGTTTGATAAAATAACTATTAGAGGATCTTGTAGCAAGGGTCTTTTACTTTGTTGGTTCATTTCCTTATATGGCATTTTCCTTGATGAGAAATCTTCATTACTATATCTATTGCAATGGATTTGTTTTATTTTCCAAAAACTATGGTATAAGAGGTAAAGAGGAAGAAATTATCAAATTCATTGGTCTATTTGATAAGAAAAATAAGAGGAGATGAACACTTGAAAACATGAAACTAGGAAGAAAAGGTGATTTTCATCTATGTTTCAGAGGTAATTTCTTTGATTTTCATCTTAAAATTATTGTTCATTGCTTTTATCATCAGGTGATTGAGGTGAGGTTATGGGTATCCCTCTATTATAAACCATATTTTCAGAAGTCTTGAAATAGTGGCATTTATTTGAGTTTGATATTAGTGTGCTTTCTAAGATTAAACATATCCACAAAACTTTTATCATAGAGATTTCATAACATACTGAGTGCTCTTTTAGGTGATTAGAATTTTCTTTCCCTGCAATTATTGTTAACTTCTCATGTTTCTCACTATGGCATTTTTTTAACTTTTGCTTGTTTAATCCTATACACTGCCTTGGTGAATTAAGTCACTAACATATTCTTTGATGTTGATTGACATTATTAATTATACATGATGCTTTACTTTTCTATTTATGATTTAATCTCTTAAGACATTTTGTTTTTTATATAGAAATGCCATATTAAACATTGTGTTTTGATGTTACGGCTTCTCTATTCCAGATATATGCCATCAATTTGGGTTTATGCTTAATGTTTTTAGTGTGCCTTTTAGGTTATGTGAAAACATAACAAACTTGATGCATCATGTCTTAGACAAAGAAGGAAACACTAATAGGCTTTGCATATTTGGCTTTTATTTGTCAGCAGGCATGTGTGCCATGCATTACAAAATTATGATTAGTTAGCATAATCTTTTTTGTTTACTCATATAGTTTCTTTCTTTTTTTTTTCCCAAATAGACGATTGGGGAAAAAAAGTTGAGTTAGGAACAATATTACCATTTCTTGAATATTTTTTTTCTTTTTTAAATGATAAACACTAAATTTGTGTTAAAAAGTAAAGTTCAATAGAAATATCAACTATATGATGCAATAAAATGGCCTTCTGAACTTCTTAGTTTGAACTTACAATTTGTCTATGTCAAATATATGTCATCAATAAACATTGTCTATGTCAAACATATGTCATCAATTTAGGTAAACAATTTCATGTTCTTTTGTGCCTTACGGGTTATGGAAAAATAAACTTGATGCATCACGTTTTAGATAAAGAATTCTTGAAATTTTGTTGCTTTGTGTTTCAAGTTCTCAATGGTGGAACTCTGAAGCTATGAATTGGAATATGATTTTGTGGCTTTTCATTAATAGCTAATGGACTACTCAATTAAATAAAAGATTTTAGCCATAATGTGATTTGTTGTCCTGTTCTTATTTCTAGAAAATTGGTGCATAAGAAATTTTAAAGAAAAAATTTGTGAATGTTTGAATTTCAATCCAATTGTGGGAAGGTCTCATATATGTTGTCTTATTCTTGTATCTTTTTCTCATGCAATCCAATTTGATTTATTTTATAGAACATTACATCTATGTCTATAGTAATCATTTTGAGATTGTTGGACATTCAACTTTGTGGGACTATTCTTTGGGTATAGAAGGAATTCATTGCATAATGCAAGTTGTTGATGCTTGACTAATATGTTTGTCTCATGTTGTTATATTTTGCATAAATAAATTTTTATTATTTTATACATGGTTATCTTGCTTCGAGTTTTTTACCTCTGGATTATTTATTATGCTACACGTGCCCATTTCAGACACATCACATTCTTTTTTCATATTTTGTGTATGATATTATGTATCATCCATTTTATTTTATCCATGATTATGACCATCCATTTTATTTTATCCATAATTATGTGTTAAGAATGCATTTTGATGCAAACTGAGACATGGTACTATCATGCAAATCAATTAACAAGAAAAATTAAGTACATATGTGATATGAAAAGTAAAATGAACTTTTAATTGTTTCTAGAACCTACAAATTGTTGAGCTAGCAGTAGACAAGTGTAAATAGGAATTTGGCCACTAGATGTTAGACAATTATCTCTAGCTTTAAATGGATTATTTGTCTAGTTCTTTTTAGACGTTAGCGAGATATAAGGAAGAGAATACTCCTGTAACGTATATGTTTTTCATAATAACAATTGTTAATTCTTGTTCGTCTTGCATCATTAGTTCTCTATTCCACTTTATTATACTTTCTCGATAATTTAAAGATATTCTAAAATAAGTTTCTTAATGTTATCTACTACTTGTGTTTGCATTTTCATTGAATAAGGTCTTAAGATTTTTGAGAAACCAAGATTAACATTTTTAGTTCATATAGTTTTCGAAGACTGGGAGATACTATTTGGTACCATAAATTTGTAATTCTTGCATTTTGAAGTTTGAAGTTTAAAGTGAAGTTCTTAAATTTCCTGGGTATTTGTATCTTCTCATAAAAAAGGTTGTTGCAATTACGAAGCATTTAGAGAGGAACATAAAGGACAAGGCTCTCTATTCAAATTGTAGTGTTGTAAATTGCTATAATTTAATTGTACTTTTTCTTTTTTAAACTTGGGATTGAATATACTTTTTGTTTTTAAACATGAGATTGAATATACTTTTTCTTTGTTCTAATCTAGGATATTATAATTTCATTTCGTTTTAATTTTTCAATATTAATATTAATAAATAATATTAAATTTAATTAATTGATATTGATAAACAATAAATAATATTGATAATAAATAAAATTAATGACAAAAAAGTTAATAAATAATAAATAAATAAATTTAATTTAATATTTTAAATAATATTACTGATTACAAAGGATAGTAGCCAAATAGTCTCAATTTAGCTACTATATATATGTTCGTAGCTAAAAAAGAGATCTGAGTGACTACAGAAAGTAGTAGCCAAACAGTCTTTATTTAGCTACTAACCCACCTTTAGTAGCTAAATTATTGAACTTAGCTACTAAAAATAGTAGTTTCTAATCAGTCTCTAAATAGTGACTATAAGGTAATAGTCGTTAAAATGACACCATATCTACTACACAAATTAGTAGCTAAATAGTCATTATTTTAGTCTTCATAGTCGCGTCCTACTACTAATTAGCTACGTTTAATAGCTTAACTACTACATTTCGTAGTCACTAAATAGCAACTACTTAAAGACTATATTCTAGTAGTCACTAAATAGCTACTACTTAATCGTTAAATTCATCTTGACTACTAAGAAAATAGAGACTACATGAAATTAGTCGCTAAGGGCTTAACTATTACTAAAACAGGGTTTAGCTACTGCTTATTTGTAGTAGCTAAATCTGATTTTTCTTATAGTGTACTAATTTGACATGGCCAAGTTTGTCGAGAATCCGTTAGTAAACATTTATTAAAAACCAAGTCTCTCTTCTCTTTTTCTTCTTTTCTTCTTCTCTTTTTCCTCTCCGACCACTTAGCTCTCTCTCTCTCTCTCTCTCTCTCTCTATATGCCACCATGCCTCTATTGTCACCTCGCCTTCAACCACTGTTGTTGCCACTATGCCAGAGTTGCCAGAATCTCATTGCTATCATGAAAAGGAGGCTACCACCGCTCGTGTCATAAAGCCATCACTGTGACAATGCTGATGCTACCATAAGATCAGGCACATTTTTTTTTTTTTACTTATTGTTGATTTTTTATTATATTTAGGGTTTTTTATTTGTTTAATTTTAGAAAAATAACGTGAAATTTGTTAGTTAAGATTATGAGTTGAAAAGTAATGTGGAAATATTGATAATATTTTTTAGTTTAATTTTTTTGATTTTGTGGAAAATTTGTGAAATTATTATGAAATTTTTTAGTTGAGTTTGTGAGTTGAAATTATTGTGGACATATTGATAATATATTTTTAGTTGAATTTGTGAAAATATTGAGAAAAATTTTGTAATTTAATTTTGATACATTTGTAATTTTATGCAAATATTCTATAATTTAATTTTTTGTAATATTTAGTAATTATGTGAAAATATTCTATAAATATTTAATTGTGTGGAAATTCTGTAATTTAATTTTGACATATAAATTCTGAAACATTAGGGGTAATTTTTGAAAATTTTGTAGTGAATTTGTGTGAAATTTGTTGAAAAATTAGCATAAATATATATGTTGTAAAATTTGAACTTTTATCATTTATATAAATTATGTAGCATTGAAATTTTTTGCATATTTGGATGAGAAATTGAATTATGTAATTGATATAATTTATAAGTTTAGATTTTGTTTGTATGAAATATTGTTGAATTGTTATTGTTGGAAAGTATGGAATTTTAGTGAATTAATATTGTTAATTTTTGTGAATTTAAGTGTATAAGTAATTTCAGTGAATTATGAAACTATAATGAAATATGGAATTTTAGTTAATTTTTGTGAATATTTTTTAGTTAATTTTTGTGATTTTTGTGAAGGACAGAATTTAATGAATGAACTTGAATTTGTATTAAAATTGTAATATTTATAATTTGTAATGATTTTAGGTGTATTTTATTGAATGTTAATATATTTTGTAATAAATTAAGTACAAATTGATTAATTTTGTAATATTTTGTAATAAATTCATTATTATTTGGAGAAGTTTGTAATGAATTATGTAAATTCAATTCAATGTATAAAGTTTTTTTTTTTTTGTAATTTTGTGAAGTTTTAAAATTTATTGTAAATAAAATTACTAATGCTGTAATATTTTCACAATTAATGTAATAAAATTAAAGTTACTTGAATGAAGTTTGTTGTTTTAGAGAATTTTGTTAATTTTGGAATTAATTTTGTAAATAAAGTGTTATGCAGAGAATTTAATAAATTTGGTAGATTTTGTAAAGCATGTAGATTTGCAGCAAATTTAGTAAAAATTTAAAGCAATTTTAGTAAATTTAATAATTTATTGTAAACATTCAATAGAAATATAGTGTAAAATTCATAATTTAATTAAATATAGTAATTTAATAAATTCAGTAATTTAAGTGTAAATTTATTAAATGCATTAATTTAGTAAGTTTATTAAATGTAAATATTTAAGTGAATGTTTAATTTGTTTTTAGTGTAATCTAATTTAAATTTTAGTAATTTAAGTGTAAATTAATTTAATTTAAAAATTATTCAAATTTTTGAAATTTTAATAAAATTCAGTAAGTGTAATTAAGTTTAATTTTGAAAATTTTTGAAATTTTAAATCCATTAAAGTTAATAAGTTAATTTTGTGTTTGTGTCTTCAATTTGTAAAATATGTGTAATTTAATTAAATTATAGAAATTGTATAAATGTATTAACATTTGTCATTTATAATTTTTTGTTTGCATTTTGTGCTTAGCTTGAAATTTCATTTCATGAAATTTCTTTTCATATAATTTGAGATATTTGCGCTTTAAGAGGTTAGTATTTAATTTAGAATTTTTTTATTTAATATCTTGTATGTTAAAAAAAATTTGTATAAATGTATCTTTGCATGTAATTAATTTTAAATTGTAAAAAATGGTATAATGGTAAGATAATACTATTGAATAAAACATTATAAATGCAAAAAAGATATTAGTTACTTAAATTGCCTTAAGTTTTAAAACATAAAATATCAAAAAATGTTAATTGACAAAAATTATATTTATTTGAAATTAAAAAACTTTATAATATAATTAATTACATAAATATTTTTAAAAAATCATTCCTAGAATTTTTATGTTCAAATTTAATAATATTCTAAATTATAACTAACTTAATTATGAATGCCATAAAAAAGTAAACAATATAAAAAAGTAAACAATTTAATTACTTAAATGGTCAAAAATAAAAATAAAAATAAAAAATATCTAAAAAAGTCAGTTATCCTAAGTTTGCCCAAATATAGTGAAAATTTTAATAAATTATAAAAAAATATTTCATAAAAATTAAAAAACAGTATGAATCCCATAAAAGACTCAACATTTTAATTGAATTAAATATCTTCAAAATTTAAAATATAAGAAAATATACAAAAAAAAAAACTATATTATCCGAAATTGGCCACTAACAAATATAAAACGTGTGTAAATTTTATGTAATATTCTTTTATCAATTTCAAAGGTTTCCAAAAAAAAAAAAATATATCCCTCAAATGTTAATAAAATTTCAAAGCTAAAATAAAATAAAAATATTATATAAAAAATAGAATAGATGTAAAAGTTTAGAAAAAATTAAGATTATTAGGCAAAAATTAAAATTTCAAAAATTTATTGTTCTATTTTTTAATATTATATGTTTGAACTTAATATTTATTTGGAATTTTATTTTTGTTTATTTTTTTGAAAACGATAATACCAAAATATTATGTAATTTATTGGCAATTAGATTGAATTTCCTATAAATTTCATCGCATAACATATAGATATAACCTTAGATATTTGTTTGGTGAAATTTTCATTTGATGATGAGAATCACGTTGAATTGTCCAAAGTGGACCGTTTGAAAATTTATTGTTAATATAGCTTGTGATATATATAATATAGTTTAATATATATGTTGCTAGTAAATTCGATTGTGTATCTCCCAACACGTTCTCTTAGTGTATAATGATAAATGTTGGAAAATATTTTTCATTTCAGTGTACTAGGAGAACTGTAGCGAAATGCTGCCGAAATTTCAGCCGCTATGTGAACTATATTGTTACAACAAATTGTTATGTGGAAATTAATTTCTAAATGGGTTAGGTTCTTACCTTATAGGCAAAGAGAGATAAGGAGATAGGATTAGAGATTAAAAAAAGCTGACAAATAGCATAGAAAACATTGAAATAAAAAATATGATTTGTATGTTTACATGCATCGTTACACTGAAAATTGTAAGACTTTATAATGAGATCATATAGGAATTGGATGTATTCTAGGCTAAAGAATGGTTTATTATGTCCAAATTTTTTAGAAGGTGTGAACCATTTCATTCAATTTGTGATGTCTCAACTTGAATTTATGGATGGAATTAAAATTAAATGTTTGTGTAGTCATAAGAAATATCAAAATCGCAGTTATTTAGACCCCAATTCCATAATGGTGCATATTATGCAAAGGAGATTTGTTGATGAGTACTATGAATGGTATTTGCACGGTGAAGTGTCTGGTTCTGGAACTTCAGCTACAAATGAACCTGAACTTTTAACTAATAATGTATATCTAAGTGAATCAGAACCAACTGCATACCGTAATATGGTAAATGGATGTAGCAAGGCTAGAGTTTGATTAGAGTGGAATGAGTGAAGCTCCCAATCTGACTTTTCAGAAGTTGTATGATATGCTTGATGCAACTAATGAGGAATTGTGGCCTTGTTGTGAAAAACATTCTAAGCTATCTTCTTTTGCACAACTGAAGAATATCAAATCAAAGCATCATTTATCTGAAAGATATTACAATGATATTGTACAATGGTACAATGAGCCATTGCTTGAGGATCATAATATGATTCATAGTTTTTATAGCACCAATAAATTGATACAAGGTTTAGATCTCTCGATTGAGAAGATTCACTACTGCAAGAATAATTGCATGTTATATTGGGGCGATGATAGTGATTTGATGACATGCAAGTTTAATGATTTTCTTAGATATAAGCACATGCCTCGAGGATCAAATACATCTAAAAAAGAAGTTTCATATAAGAAGATGTATTGCTTTCCTCTAACTCCAAGACTGTAAAGGTTGTATGCTTCTAAAACAACTACTAAGTATATGAGATGGTATGCTAAGCATGAACAAGATGAAGGTGTGATGGAACATTGTTTAGATTCTTCTGCGTGGAAGCATTTTAATAGAATGGATCCACAGTTTGCATCTGAAATATGAAATATACAACTTAAATTATACACTAATGGGTTTTAACCTTTTGGTTAATCTAAACAACAATATTCATGTTGTTCAATTATTCAAAAACCTTATAATTTACCACACTAGATGTGTATAAAGGAGGAATATATGTTTATTTCTATTATGGTTCTAGGAAACAATCCTAAACAAAAGTTTGATGTATCCATGTAGCCCATAATTGCATAATTAAAAAAGTTATGGAGAATTGGTGTGGATACATATGATATTTCCACAAAACACAATTTTCAATTAAGAGTTGTTTTGTTATGGACTGTTAGTGATTTTCGTACTTATGGTATATTGTTTAGATGGAGTACTCAAGGCAGACTTGTTTGTCCATATTGCATGGAACATACTAATGCTTTCATGCTTCCAAATGGAGGTAAGTGGTTTTGGTTTGATAGAACTCAAAAATTCTTATCACTTGATCATTCATTATAATGGGAAAAAATTGCTTTTCTTAAGAATGAAATAGTGGAAGATCTGGCCCCAAGGTCTAGAATGGGCGCGCTAGAGGAAATCACTAAATTATGATTAATGAAGGTAATTGAAGTTGGGTCCAAAGATGTTATTGGTCAAATTACAAAATGAACAAGATGTGGATGGAAGAAATGATGGCATTTACCTTATTGGAATACCAATTTGATAAGGCATGGATGTCATGCACATTGAGAATAATGTGTTTAAGAATATCTTTAATACAATGATGAATAGAAGGAAAATCTAAAGATAATGCCCAATCTAGAGAAGACTTAAAGTTAGTTTTATCATCATCTGAAGTTACATCGAGATAATGCAACTAAAAAATATCCAAAAGCAAAATATACACTTAATAAGCAAAGTAAGCAAGTATTCAGTGAATGACTCAAGAATATTAGATTTCCAGACAAGTATGTATCTAATATAGCTCGATGCATCGATATGCACCAATTAAAGTTGTTTGGAATGCAAAGTCATGATTGTCATGTGTTTATGCAATGATTACTCCCTATTACTTTTCATGAGTTATTGCCTTCACATGTATGGAAACCTCTCACATAGTGGAGTTTGTTTTTTAAAGAACTCACTACACTGCAAATCAGGGAGGAAGAAATGACACATTTTGAAATTGATATTCCTTTGATTTTGTGTTAGTTACAATGTATTTTCCCCCCAAGTTTCTTTAATTCAATGGAACATCTAGTTGTACACTTGGCATATAAAGCAAAGCAAACCGAACTTGTGTAATATAGATGGATGTATCTTTTTGAAAGGTACATTAAATGTAAAAGTTTTCATTGTACATGTCATTTCAATTTCAATCCATTCTTTTTTAATCTATTCACATGTTGTATGTTGTAGATTTCTTAGACATTTAAAAAATAATATAAAGAATAAAGCTCAAGTTGAAGGTTTTATATGCAATACATATTTGGTTGAGGAAGCATCATCATTTTTGCTCATATTATTTTGAATCGCATGTGTATACAAGGCACGAAAAAAGTACCTCAAAATAATGTTGGTGAAAACTCTGAAATATCCAATATTCTAAGAAATTTATCAATATTCGCCCATTTAGATAGACTATTTGGCCAACCTAAAAGCATAATGTTGACAAATGATTAATATCATATAGCTCAAATATATATTCTTCTGAACTGTTGAGAAGTAACAAAATACATCGAGTAGGTTATAATTCTATTCCAACTCTTATTTGTGTACTTTTAAAAATGATAAAAAAAATATTAAAATACTAATATTATATTGTGCAAATTTTATAAAACTTATACATTGACATGTTGAAGTAAACTTTTCTCAATATATCCACCGATGATGTTGATAAAAAGTTGGAGACAGAATTTCGATGTTGGTCTGAGTAATTTGTGAGTATACCCCAGCTATAATACAACAGTAATAATTAATGTAGATAATGTGTTGTTTTATTTTTTAGGAAAATGATCCAATCAATGGAATCATAAATCAATTTACTGTAGATTTTGCAAAAGGTCCATTACGTGTTGTGACTATGTATCATGTTTACTTTGTAAATGGTTGCAAGTTTTACACTAAAAAATATGGTTCCAATAGGGCATCAATCAATAGTGGAGTGTTGGCCTAGGGCACCAAGAATAGGGGTTGAATTAGTGGTTGATTAAAAATTAAAATGAAAGATAAATGTGTTTAAAAAGTTGTGAAGGAGAAGAGAGAAATTAACATAAGTGTTTATAGTGGTTCAAGTGTTAACAAACCCTACGTCCACTCCCTAATTCTCTACAATTGGGTATTTTACTCAACTCAACTAGTGTTTTCAAGCTCACACCAAACTTTTACAACTTGTGTTTATGGCTCACACAAGAAACCTTACACCTTGTGTTTTCTAGGCTCACACAAAAACCTCTCACAAGTGTTTTGTAGGCTCACACTAAAACCTCTCATAAGAGTTTTTATTTTAGGCTCACTCATAACCTATTTACAATGGCGTTTATTGCTCACACCTAACAATCAACAATACATAAATGAGAATGAAACATTAAGTAGCAAATAGGTAAGAGTTGGTTACAAATTAATGAATTCTCTTGCATTTACATCTGTTTGGTGGAGTATTTATAGCTCATATACACCAAAGAGACGTTGGTCTAAAACTATCAATAAATCTCCAAGATATGCTAGGCAGATTTAGTATTAAATGTTTGTTAGGTGGAGGTCGCGGTCGCTACTACCATTTTGCAGTAGTGAATTTCTAATTTCCATTATAGAGCTAAAAATTTCGACAGAAAACCTCATTTTTGTCTAATGACTAGTCCACGTGTCAGCTGTCCATTAATTGTCTAGGAAAATATAGTCGTTGTGTTCTATCAAAAGTTACAGTCATGAGCTAACTAATTGAGACCATGAATTCTTTTGTTTAGTAAGGAATCTATAACTCCATGAGTTGCAGTCACTACCAAATATTTGCCCTCGTGATTTTTGATCTTCAATGGATACCTAGGATACTTGGAACGATGTGGTTGTGGCTTTGATTCCCTCCTTTGTCACTATGAAAGTCGCGATAGCGAATATGGACGCGATACCCACCGCGAATTTTTCTGTGATTCAAGTTCACTTCCTCCGACTATGTCGGAGCTGAGAATTTGCCCGGGAATTCCTCTGGCCTAGCTTCATCCATCCTTATGACTAATTCGCGATCACGATTTATAATATACATACCACAAATTTGGATGAACTTTACAAGGTTGGAGATTTTAAATTTCATCCAACTTTCAATGAAGAAACTAACTTATAATATGCAAAACAACACTAAATGAAAATATTAGTACTGATCAATCTCTATTATCAAGATCAAAAGAGGTTCATGACTTAGGTTAACTAACTTAGTCTAACATGGAGTAAGTATTAAGGGTTTGATCTACAATGAAAATGCATATGACTATTATGGTTGACTATTCGAGGTGCTATAGTTAGAGTATCCCGCACTTCCGATCAAAAGAACTATTTTGTTTAAATGTGAATGGTTTGATCCGACGCATATATTAGAATGAATGTGCATGAAAATTACAATATTGTCAAAATCAACCACAAGCACAGATTTAACAAATACGAACCTTTTATATTAGCGATGTAAGTTTGTCAAGTGAATTGTGTTCCTTATCCCAGTTTACGATGGGATAAAATTGATTAATGGGCAATATTCAAAATAAAAGCTTCAACATTTATTGAAATACAAGATGAATCTATTATTAAGACATCATCTTAAGCTTTGTTTCAAGAGAATGTGGAATAAAATTTGACTATTTATAAAAATTATAGATGATGAGCCACTAGAAATTTTAAATGATCCACGTGCGTTGTTCATCAAATTAAATGATGCAAACAAAGATATTTAGTTTGACAAAAAAGAAGAGCTACAATTAGAATTTGAATCACCAGAAGATATAATGTTTGAAGGTGATATAAAGTATGATGGTTCAGAGCAAGTAAAAATTTTTAATATGCTTAATTTTAAGTACATTAATGCATAAATTTTAATAGTAATTATACTCTGTCTATCTTATTTTAGACATGTAATTTTATATGTACATTCAAATGATATGTCATATACCTAGCAATTACGGTACACCATCCTGAGGTGGTACATCAAGTAGAGGATGTACCCCTAATCGCATGTCGTCCGTACCACAACTTCCACCATCCAAGAAACCCGTGAGATTTTCCTACTGGCAGTGAAGGTCAATTAAAGGGTCAAATCTATGGTATGCATGATCATGCCCCTCATTTCTATGGCGAATCCTCGGGTAATAGCTCTTCTTTAGCTATACCACCTTCTACCAAGGACTTGCATCGAGAGGTCGAAAGGCGAGTAGATGAAAGGATCACATCCTATCATGCCCACATCCAGTCTATCGATTCATGGATGCGAGCTATAGAGGATTGGTTGCACGCCATGTTCCAACAAATTAGGATACATCTTCCCTCTCATCCATAAATGCCTATGCCACCCGCCCCCCGTCCTCCTCAGCTAATGACTACTATTGTTGTTATTGCTCCTACTTCTAGAGTTGTTGCTCCTTCTACATTTGCTCCTGATGCCTCTAACATCGCTGATGATTTTTTTCATCAATCCGAAGGATGCAACAACTTATTAGCTTTATAGTTTTATTTGTATCAAACATTGACATTTTTATGTATATATTCAAATAGGTGTGAGTGTGTGTGTGTGTGTGTGTGTGTGTGTTTTCTTTTTTTCATTATAATTTTTGTTATTATTTGAATTTTTTTAGTTCTTTTATAAAATTATAAAATTAATATCATAAATATTATAAAATTAATATTAAAAATATTAATATCATAATATTGTAAAATATTAATAGTATCAAATAAAATTTATTTTATATTATAATTTAAAAAATTCTAAAAAAATATTTAAAAATTTATCGACCGATTACCAATAAAAAGATAAACAAATAATTATCACCGACAATAACTTTAAAAAAATATAATAATTCATTGACAAATCACTAACCGATTACTCACAGTTTTACTGATGGACATACTGATAGGAGTTTTAGTCGGTAATTTAGTTGAATTTTTGTGGTTAGTTACTGATCGTTGCTTCATTAGTAAACCATCGTTAAATTTTTTTGATGGAGCATAGTTGCCATCAGTATATTTTTACCAACACTTTACCAGCATAAACTTTCTATCGGTGTTCTATTGAAAAAACTTAGTTATCGACAAAATCGATGATTTTATAGATGAAAAATTTTCGTTGGCATATTTTATCTTTCTTATAGTGAGAGCCAAGTCAAGGAGAAGCCCAATGCCAATAATCTTAGGTGAGAACATTATGGTACTTGACAGAGTAGCCCTCAGTGTTAGTCACTCTTTTATAGGGAGCTCGTTATTGCCTCAGGTAAGATTTCCTCTTGCAGTAAACTTTATTTTTCTTTTTTTCATTATTGTTATGCCTTGACTTTGGTTTGGACTGCCCTTGCAGGTTTTCAATTTCGCGGGCTTCTCACTTTTACTTAGGCTGCCCTTTTAAGTTTTCAACTTAATGAGCATATTTTCATTTTTCTTTCTTTTCTTTTTCTTTTTTCTTTTCAGATATGGCTATAAGAGAGATTGGGACTATCAGTTATCAATACCATGGATATGAGGCTCTACTACCCATTACATCATTTAAATCATTGTCTGTCAAGGCCAACTACTATTAGAGTCGAATGGGCCAAGTGGATGTCTCACATCACTGCCATCGGCATCCGTTAGAATTGCCCATGGTGGACTTTGTCACGTGTTACCTTGAGAACTTACTAGGATTGTGTCATCCTTCCAGCCTTGCCTTTTGGCATGTTTTATTACCTAGCTTGCGTGCATCACCAGTTCAATGCTCCTCAGTTGGGGGTGTAATTCCTTCCTTCGTTTATGGAGGATCTTTTGCACTAAGGCTTTCTATATATGGTTAAGGCTATATGAACCAATCGTCGCATCTATGACTTCTACATTAGCTGAGATCTATAACTTAATGATGATGCATACTAGATGGCATGGTTACATGACTTTAAGTCTACAAGTATCGCATTGGCAAATAGTAGACAATGTTCTATTTTAAAAAGAGAATGTTTTACATTTGCTTATAGTTCAAAAGCATGTATAACTCATTCACTTTAATTATGCAAACATATTTTCATTTAATATTATGCTTTGTGCAAATCATTTACACCTTGTATATTTAGATATAGTCAAATGCATGACCTCTACTTTTAACATTGGCACATTAGATCATCCTGTTGTCTTGCCCAATGCCTTTGTTTCAATGGTCTTTTGCATATCCATCCCCATCTTCATTATCCTTGCCCAGTTGTTCTTATCAATTGTTCCCCAATGGTCAGTCACACTCTCTTAACTTTTACTTTATTCATTTCATGCATTTTTATGCTCTAACTTTTACCTAAGTCATCTTTTCGGCTTTTCAACTTGGCAAGCTTTTTTTTTCATTTTTTCTTATGCCTTAATTTTTGCCTAGGCTACCCTTTCTAGTTTTTGACTTAGCAAGCTAATTTCACTTTTCTCACACCTCATACAAAATATTTCTTCAACTAATCTAAGTTTTCCAATTTGGTGAATTCATTCCCATCCATATTTGCTAACTTTACCACGTCACCTAAGTATGTCTATTTGACCACGTAGGAACCTTCCTAATTTAGCCTGAACTTTCCTCAAGGATCCTGAACGTGTGGCTAGACTACCTTTAGTACAAGGTCACAAACCCTTATCATGCTTGGTTTAATCTTTTTGTTAAATGTACAGACCATTTTGGCTTGATATAATTGGATGTGATACAAGACCTTCAATCTCTTCTCATCTAGCAAAGCTAGCTATTAAAAGCTACTCTTTGTCCATTGGTACTCAAGAATGTCATATTCAACTAGAACCCGTAAAGACTTCTCTTTTAACTTTATTGGCAGGACTGCCCCCATACCATTCACCAAAGAGTGCAGTGTCATCTCGGTTGATGTCCTTACCATAGTTTGATAACTAAACAAGGTGAAAGGCAGTTTCTCAAACTAGTCTTTATGCATCTCAACCATCTTAGCTATTCTCATTTGCCACTTTCATTACTCCATTGGCATGTGGCTTGTAAGATGACGACTTGTGGTAGACCACCCTATACTTTCTCAATATAACTTTGACCTATACTTGTAAATGGATACCATTATCTATTACAACATGGTGCAACACTTTATAGTGGCATATGAGGTTCTTCTTAATGAATTATGCCATTTGTTTTGCCCCTAGCTTACCAAAGGCTTTAACCTCTACTTATTTTGAAAAGTAGTCCACTACCACTACAACATACCTATGCCCCCCCATAGAAGCCCATTTGATTTTCCTAATCACATCGATGCCCCTATGCTACAAAAGACCAAGGTGAAGTCAAATTATACAACTCAATTGGCAACAAATAACTGAGAATACAATGAACCTGACATTCGTGACAACTCCAAACCTTTTGAATATAATCATGCTCCATAGTAGTCTAGTAATACCCTAACCTCAAAATTTTTTTGGCCAATATGTTCGCATTCATGTGGGGACCATAGACTCTTACATGCACCTCCTTCATGACTTTATGGGCCTCTTCCTCAGCCAAGCACTATAAATGGGCTCCATTGGGCTTCTGTTTGTACATTACACCATTGTAGACCAAAAATTATGAAGATAACCTTTGGATAAGCTCTTTATCCTTTTTCTCAGCTCCTTCGAGGTATTCATCATTTTCCAAATACCTTAGTATATCAAAATACCAAGGGCAATTCTCCACTAATGCCTATATTACTCTTATATCCTAGTAACATGACACCCCAAATAGGAGAGTGACAAGCAATTTCATAGGCATCACCTCTAACCTATCCCAAATAGAGATTAGACTGGCCAAGGCATCAGCCATTGCATTTTCTTCCCTCAATAGATGATGAAATATGACTCTCTGAAAATTATGCACCAGTCATTTCACATGTTCTAAATACGGGCCTAAGTGTTCTTCTTTCAATTCCCCTCATCTGTTACTTGCAAAATGATTAGTAATGAGTCCCCAAACACCTTTGTTGTACTTACCCTTATTTGATTCAAAAGTTTAATCCCTAGTGCATAGGCCTCTTATTCGGTCATATTATTGGTCACCTTATAGTATAACACTTAGTTATAGCTAACAACTCTCCTTCTGGTGAGATCATAATTACTCTTACCTCTGCCCCATTCTTGTTTACCATTCCATCGAAGTATACTATCCATCCTTGAGGTTCAATAGCTTTTACCCCTTTGTATGGGAACTGCAGAAGCTCATATTCCCCTTCATCAAGAGGTTGCTTTGCCAAGTACTCTAAAACCTCTTACTATTTTATTAGCTTTTTGACCACATACCTAATGTCAAACACACTCAAAAGGATCAATCATTTTGCTAACTTTTTTATCAGGGAAGGAGCCTCGTGCAGGTATTTAACTAGATCAAGCTTTGAAACCACCTCCACAGAGTATGATTGAAAGTAATGATTCAATTTTCACATCGCCCATACCAGTGTCAAACAAGTCTACTCCACTTGATTATAATTTTCCTCATAAGACAAAAACTTCTTGCCAAGATAGTATACTACGTGTTCACTCCATGTTTCATCTTTTTGAGCTAGCATTGCATCTGCAAAACTATCTTCTTCTATTAGATACAAAGTTATAAGTTTTCCAGGCTTTGGTGGCTTTAATACTAGCAGGTTAGTCTAATATTCTTTTATTCTTTTAAAGGTATTTTGGCATTATTCAGTCCACTTTACTAGTTAATCCTTGCTTAATGGCTTGAAGATCGTTTGAAGATCGACTCACAAATGGGGTCATTCTTACTATGAACCGACTAATGTATTGCAAGCAACCTAGAAAACCTCAAATCTTCCTCTCTATTTTGGGTGTAAGTAAATCCTAAATCACCTTTACCTTATTCGAATTTACTTTGATTCCTTTCTCACTGACTCTATGTCCTAACAATTTATCGGGGGTGGCCTCGAACACATATTTCTTTGAATTCAACCTTGAGTTGTACTCATTAACTCTTTTCAGAAACTTCTTTAAAGCCTTAAAGTGCCTTTCCCTTGTTTCGAACTTCATGATCATTTTATCCACATATAATTTCAACTTTTTATGGATCAAGTCATGCAACACGCCAGTTGTCATTCGTTGATATGTTATGCCTACATTCTTCAACCCAAACAATAATACTTTATAGTAGTAGATCCCCCATTTTATAATAAAAGTTGTCTTTACCTTATTTTTGATAGCTATGAGAATCTGATTGTACCTAGAGAACCTGTCTATAAAGGAATACATAATACAAGTTGTAACACTATCGACCAGCACATTAATATGCGGTAAAGGAAAATCATCATTTAGACATGTTTTGTTTAAATCCCTATAGTTAACACACATTTTTACCCTTTTATCCTTCTTTGGCACTGGCACTATGTTGGCTAACCATTTAGGGTAGTCCACCACTTCAAGAACTTAACATTCAATTGTTTTATTACCTCTTCCTTGACAAGCTGAGCCCACTCAGGCCTTATCCTTTGAAGTTTTTACTTGACTAGTTTCATATCCGAGTGGTCTAGATTATGTGTTCTGCAATTCACCTATCAACCCCTGGCAAGTCCTTATATGTATAAGCAATGACCCTTTGGTATTTTCTAAGTAATTGTCAGAACTTTCACCACTTTTATGGTGTGATATCATTAGCACTGAGCAAGATTTTTAGATTTTCCTATGTGCTAAGGTTAAATGCAATGGTATGCACAAAATTAATGTTAAATATGCTTATGAAATAATGCATGCTATACACACTACCGTCAGGAAACATATCACACAAATGAGCAAACTCATCATTCATTGCCTTAAATTTAGAAGGAAATACATCATGTCCTCAAAAAGACTGAAAATAAAAACATCAATAGAATCTAGAAAGGTAACTTCCTCTAAGGGTGCAATAAAAGCCTCCTCTTCCTACACCCTTTCCTCATTTTTCTCCTTCCTAGCCAACATGTTCATGTTCTCACCCTGTGCAATATCTATTCCATTTTCACCCTCTATCCCATCGTCCATTCTTGTGACAGCTTTAACAAACCCTTTAAAACTCTTCTTCATCTGATTATCCGATAATTAAATCATAAAAAAATCTACACAAAGAATTGCACTTTCTACCATAGTTGGCTCAGTTTCCACTACAAGGGCTTACATTTCCTCACCACCCACTTTTTTGATGGAGTTCACAATCATGCTCTTAATATGCTCTAACTTTATCCTAGTGTACACAACTTCAGCAAACTTGCGCGACCTAACATATTCCTATTCTGAGTCCATGAAGGGTGTATTCTGCTCCAATGATATAGCCCACCCTTTACATGAACTTCCTCAATGACCCAAAAATTTTTATCCAGTAAATACTGCTTGATTTATTCATCAATGATCTTCTTCTTGTCATTCCATGGCTTGCAGACTACGGTCTATATAGAACTGCTGACTAAGTTGATTCTTGACCATTCTTTACCTCTACAATCTGGTTATCTTTCTTTTTTCTCTTCTTTTTCTTCCTCCTCCTCTAATGAGCCCTAACAATTTGGATATCCCAATTCACCAACATCTAGTTGGAAAAAGGCATTTTCAAGTTCCACTATATCCTTGCCTAGTCACTATTTATTCTCAGTTGCCCTATGTCCAGCCATTTTAGCAGCCTCCCTTTCTTTCACAAAGAAATCTGATAGCGATCCATACAAGCCCTTTACTTCTAGCTCAAACTCTTTACCATGATACCCTAGTCCTTTCCTTGTAGTTTTAGTGGGGATTTTTAGAAACTTTGATATGTAGATGGAATTCTTCCCTAGCCCCTAACCTGAAAGAAAATCAATGTTTTTCATCATTTCCATCACCTTTGGATCGACTTGCTTATCAATGACTCCAACAACCTAAAACCCCTAAAGATGTGGCACAGTCACACTTAAAGCTTATACAATCTCCCCAACCTTTGAACGAATAGTCATAATCTCTTCCTTGTAAGGAATCTTAACTTTCTGGTGAACAATGGAAGGTACACCACCTAATGAGTGGTACTATGGTCTTCCCAATAAAAGCAAGAAGGTGATTAGGATGTCTAAGACTGTAAACTGCACCATCATTTCCATTATGTCTATCTTGACTAAGTTTTTAAACACACTCGAAGTTGTCTTCTTACAATCATCATATGCTTGAATGACACTATCAAAAGTTTTCAAATCTTTTTCAGACAAACTAAATTTATGTAGTAACTCTAATAAGCATATGTTAATCCTAGACCCATCATCAACCATCATAACATTTCCCCTTCCCCTCAGCTCGGATGAACAAAGCCAGGTTATGATCTCTTCCTTCTAGTGGCAAATCCTCATTTGAGAAAGTTGTTTTACCCATATGAGTCGCCAATGCAATGAAATCCATTATACTAGCTTCCTTTGAGATAATCAAACTCAACAAAGCCTCAACCATTTCCTTTTTATGTTCCTGAGACGTGATGAGTAACTCTCACATACTAATCTAGGCTGGCATCTTCTTCAACTATTTCACAATAAGATTGTCATATTCTTTCTCCTTCGTGATGAGCTCATTTGTCTTCTTTTAAACCCTTGTTTCCTTATGGGCATCCTTGTCAGGGTCCACTACGAGTCATATGGCTCACCCGCTTAGCTTCTTTTTCCTCATCACTCTCCTCCCATAACTAGATCATTCTCCTTCTTCGCACCTCTTCTATCTCATCATTTTAAGCTTTCCCATGGATTAATAGTATAAATAACTAGAACCTCACTCGTGACCTCTTTAATAGTAGTAATAATAACTTCCATAAGAATCTCAGAATCTATCATGAAAGCCCTTTAATTTTGAAGAAGGAATATTATGATAATTTGGGAGAGGATTCCCTCAAATGCTAGGCCTTTTAAAATTTAGTGGGACAATCATCTTATTACCGATGAGATCATGAATCTTGTGTCTCAGCCTATAATATTCATTAGTGTTGTGATAGGCTCCTTGAAGAAAAATGCAATAAGTATTGGCGTCATACCCCCTAGGCAGTGGATAAGGAGGTGGTCATAGTGCCAAAGGCTTTAGCACTCCTTTTTTTTGTAACCTCTCAAATGCCTTAGATAAAGGCATTCCTAAATCAGTGAACTATCTTGGTGCTCTTATTACATTTACATTGGTCGTCTTATTTCCTCGATCTGAGGCTGAGATGGGGCACTTCTTCTTCCTTCATATTGTCTTCTTGACTCTAATTCATTTTCTCTAGCATGCAAACCTACTTCTCAAAGATCATCAAAATTTTTAACCAACATTTCCTAAATTTTGGTGTCAATACTAAGCAGAGCCCTTTACGATCATTTAGACTTGCTCTCTCTTCATATGCCTTATGGTCACTTCAAAAGCTATTTTCTTCCATCTTCTTGAAGCTTTCACCTATTTTTTGGTTCAAAGATTTTAGGTCTTGCAATGTGACTTTTAAATCTGAATTACAAGCATAGTGTCTCTCAAAAGCTTTTGTTAACTCCTTTCAATCTTCTGTAATAGTCTTTGGTTGATTGAAATACCATGTCTTTATAGACCTTTCTAATGACTACTCAAAAATCTCTAACATGGTATCCGTCAGAACCCTAGACGCCTTCATAACTAGCACAAACTAATGAATATGGTTCTAAGGTCCCCATAAATTTGGGAAGCTCTAGTATACGAAAGTTAACTGGTAACTTCTCAGGTTTGCATGCAAGTAATTCCTCAATGTTTGTTCCCCTTTTTTAAACCTTTAGCACTTAAGGCCTTCTATATTTTCTCTAATTATTTGGCAAAGTCATCAAATCAGGTGTTTTCCTTCTCACTCTCTAGGGGTTTGTCCATAATGGTAGTTGTACTTCCCACTTCTTTGGCAAGCTTGCTTTCATGGTATTCTTTCATCTCAAATAGATCATCATCAATCACCACAAGTTGAGGCACCTCCATTGGTGTTTTTCCTTTGTCAATTTTATTTACAAAAGTCTCCTCCATTTTCAAAATCTCTTTGACGCATTTGTTTAATTCCTTAGTAATCCTCTCTACCATCTTGCAGTTGAAGTCGAACATCGTCTTGTCTAATATCTCTGGTGATATGGTTGGCTCTATGATCGGGTCGACTTTTTGGCCAAACTCGAAGTCTTACTCTTTCTAGTAAGTTAATTCCCCCTTATCTTTCATAAGGGTTCAGATAAAGCTATTATGGTTATAAGAAAAGGGTTATCAGTATGATGCATGAACAAGTAATTGATGCATGTATGCATGTTATGCATAAGTCATTTTGCACAAGATCCTTCCAACCTTATTTCTCCTACACACGAGGTATAGTGGCTCTTTCCTAGGTGAGTCTCATTCTCATACCATCTGGGGCAAAGAATGTGCGAGGTTGCCTCAGACCAAGAAAAGTTAAAGTCTTAAAAGAATATAGGCATAAAGGCACTAAAAGAATAAATTTTTTACACCATTTTAAGAAATATGTACAAGCAATGAAAACCATCCCTTTAAGGAGAGATGGATATACAAAGAAAACATTTACATGATGAGAAAGAGGGGGGAATACATAAGCGTGTACATGTGGGGAATAATTACATTAAGAGGGGTGGGGTAACATGTATGCTTACATTAGGGATACCTAAACATGTTATTTAAGAACTTTTACTCTTCTTTAAAGAAATGCAAATAAGTGGGGTTCCCTATTTCAAGGTACTGTTGGCTCCTACATGCACTTAATGACTGAAAAATTTATGGTAATTGATGGGTCCCATAGGCTTGGGGGGGTGATTTTCATGACCCCACATTTGATATACTC
Source organism: Omphalea diandra (assembly GCA_949677035.1). Lineage (NCBI taxonomy): Eukaryota > Viridiplantae > Streptophyta > Magnoliopsida > Malpighiales > Euphorbiaceae > Omphalea > Omphalea diandra. The sequence goes on along the minus strand of CATIWR010453240.1, from coordinate 65,936 downwards.
AAAGGTACTAGGCGAATGAGTGATGAATCCTCCTCATAATCTTCTAATCTTGAATGTTGCTTAAGTCTTAAGTTTAGAGAACCATCGATTTATCTAAGGGTAACCTAGTGCTCGTGGTGAAGCGTGAAGACTACATGAATGCAACAGACTTAATCAATAACAAGTTTAAAATATTAAAAGTGAACTAAAGATTAAACGTGAAGTCAATTTCAAGTCCCTAGTGGAGTCGTCATGTGAGTGCCTTATTGGTTTAACTCAAACAAATGGAATCTTACTTGCGACTCCATTCTTTTATCAATCAATAGGAGATCGAGGATGAGGGTCTTTACATTAGTAATAACCTAAATATGTGATGCACACTTTTATCGACAGGGGATTCCTTTTAGGCCTTGCATAATTTCAAAGCCTTTAGCCTAAAATGGACATCATCGGGGGACCAAATGCAGGACAATATATTGGTACCATTCCTAAGAAAGGTGAAGTCATCACTTAACTTTGGTTGGGACAAGATTATAGGGAAGTCAAAATTTGAACCTAATTTAAGTCAATTAAAAGGCCTATTTTGTCTTTACCCCATCAAAGATAAGGTTCATAAATTAGGTATAGCTTAAGGAAGAAGTTAGGCACCCCTAAACTGCTCAAATATTGAGATCTGACTTTTAGGCATCTTTGGTTCACTTTTAATATTTTAACCAAGTTATTGACTAGTCCTATTAATGCCATTAAACATACATCTAAGCACAATCCACTTAAACAAATCAAGTCATCAACTTCAAGGGGAAGGGGCCATGCATCATGGCAAAGGAGATTTAGCATGCATTATCATCCATCAACACATAACATTTTAGAAAGGGGAGGGGGATCAAGTGACATGGCATAGGAGGTTTTCATGCATCCATTCATACATTCATCCATACCACAATCATCTATAAGCATATAGGATGATGTTCAAGAACACATTCATGGTCTAGCACTAGTAAGAATACTTACACTTAATGGAAGAGAATAAGCTAGTAATCAAATGATGAAAAACAAATAAAAGAAACTAAAAGAAAAGCAAATGAAGTCCTTAGTAACCATCTTACCATATCTCCTAAAATCAAGGTCCTTAAACATACATCTAATGTTCATGGTAACATATCCCAACATCATAAATTAGTATACAAAACATAATGAAAATGCATGAATCATGAAAAATCAAAAGGATAAATATGCAATGCAAAGCATACTTGAAGGATGTTACATGGCTTAAAGTAAAGATTCCCCCTAAAAGAGATCCTAGGGTTAATGAACCCTCCCTCGTATTGTTCACAAGGAGCTAAAAACCCATAGTACAATTATCCATTACAAAAGTTATAATGCTAAATCAAGGAGGGGGATTTGAAGAACCAGAACACTATTCACATGGTTAGCACATAAACTCTCAATAAAAGGTAAGCTCTTAAGGTCAATTGAACCTTAAGTTCCTCAGTTGATCATGGCCCTGAGATTATTAAAATATAATCAAAACTTAACCTTGATATCAAATGAAAGATCCCAAGAGCTCTTTGGTATGATAAGCAATAAAAAAAACATGTGAAATTTAACTAAGACTCTATTTTTGAAGTGAATAAGGGTCCTAAGTCATTAAACCCCACCTTATTCTCCATTGGAGTCATAAAATATCATAAAAAGTGCTTTAAAAAGAAATAAATCCAAAAGAGAGGAAGAAAATAAACTTTGTAAAAAACTATATACTAGGCAAATAGAGCTATACAACCTAATTTTGGGGCTATACAGCCAAGATTAGGGATTATACATCCTACCATGAGGGTTATATAGCTCTTATTTTATGAATTTTAGAAAATAGCTGAAGAAAAAAGAGGAAGAAGAAAAAGGGGGTTGGGGGAGTCCTTGATGCTTTCTCATGGAATCCTTGCCTTTATATGCATATAATGGGTCTAATATCCTCTAAAATGCTTAGAAAATGCATAAAATGAAGAGATTAATCTAGTTCTACCTTAGAATGAGTTAGGGTTTAGGGTTTATGTGTTTGAGAGTGGATTTTGGCTTTGTAACCTTAAGGTTGCCAAGCCTTTCCACTCTTCAAATGGGAGGGGTATTTGTAGGTTTTGCATGAGTCCATGAGGGTTATACAACTCCTATTTTATGGATTTTAGAAAATAGATAAAGAAAAGAAGAGGAAGAAGAAGAAAGGGGTTGAGGGAGTCCCAGATGCTTTCTCATGGAAGCCTTTCCACTCTTTAAATGGGAGGGATATTTGTAGGTGTTGGATGAGTACACCAAACCTTAAAATGGTTATAATCGCACCATGGACACATCCTATCACAAAAGAGGAGATGAACCTCTTGGAGTTAGGGTTTGCACATGGGCAATACAACCAAGAAAGGGTTATAAATCCATCTATCAAGGCTATGTAACCCTAAGGTTTAAGGGGGGACCAGTTCCAGAATGTTTTGTAGTCTAGGGTTTTAGGGTGGACTGTACAACCCTATGCATGGTTGTACAACCTTGGTTGATGGGTTGTACAACCCATTAACCCTAGCAAGTAACTTTGGTTTTGGTCTTAGGCTTGGCTTTAGGGCTTTTGGTTTTAGGCTTCTCCAAGGTTTCTTAAGTCTTTTTATCTCTTCCATTGGCAATTCCCTGTGCAATCTAAGGAATAGATTCAGTGATTTTCATCATCAAGTTTTGCATCTAAAGGTCCAAAATCTGATGCTTACAATTAGCCTTAGTAAAACACTTTTATAAGGTTTAAGTGTGAGCCTTAAGAAAACACGTGCAAGGTTTGGTCTATTCCTAGACACTAAGTTGAGTGTGAGACTGCAAAACACTAATGATTTAGTGAAACACCCAATTGGTGAATTAGGGAGTGAATGTAGGGTTGGTTAACAACCGAACCATTATAAATCTCTTATGTTTATTCTTCTCTTACTTTTTCTCCAATCTTTTATTTATGTATGCTTCCTCCAAAAGTTCAAATTATCCACCAATTCAACCCCCCCCCCCCCCTCCTTTCTTAGTGTATAAGGGCTAATAAGTGGTATTATATCTAAGTCTCAAATCAAGCCTTAATTATGCGAGAAAAGATCATGGCACAAGAAGGAATCCATCTCAATCACTTCTTCAATGAATCTAACTATACCCATTGAAAATATAGAATGGAGGTCTACCTAGATAGTGATGTAGTAGATTTATGGGATTATATACTTAAAGAGTGAAAGCCTCCAACAAAGATGGTTGAAGGAGTGAAAGTGGTGATTCTAAGAGAAAAATGGAATGAAGCAAAAATAAGAGCAAATGGGAAGAATAAGAAGGCAATGTCATTCTCTTAAGCTTTATATTAAGAGAAGAATTAGAAAGAGTTCAACATTGTCAAACTACCCATGGAATACATAAATCATTAGAGAACTACCATAAGGGCACCATACTTGTAAAGTCTAGTAGATTGGAAATGTTTGTGACAGAATGGGAGCTCTTCATGATGAACGACAATGAAAGCATCACTGATATGACAAATAAACTTCTCTTCATTGTCACAAACATGAAGAAGTATGGAAGAACTCTCACTAATCATGAGGTATCCTCAAAATTCTTCCTCTTAAAAAGTTTAAGCCAAGAATATGTATCATTCAAAAGTCTAATCAAGAGATTATAAATGTTCCAATTGATGTGCTTATTGGAAAACTACTTACTCATGAGCTGGCTATTAAAAAGGATAAAGAAATGAAGAATCTAAGAAGACAAGAAAGCTCTTGCCTTCAAAGCTTAAGGAAATGATATAAGCTCAAGTAACTCAAATAAATGTGACAAAGAAGAAGAAGAGTTTGCCAAGATATCAAGGAGATCGAAAGAGCTATTGAAAAGGAGAAAGGCAAGAAGAAACTAAAGAAAGGCATCATCCCACAATAAAGAAAAGAAGAGCTTCAAGGCTACTTGGGATGATGACTCAAGTGAAGAATAGGAAGAAGATGAAATGACCAATGTATGATTCATGGCTCAAGGGGACCCATCTAATGAGGTAAGTACTTCATCTCATTCATTTGTTGAACTTGATGCATTTGATGATATGGATGATGAGGTTCTAAAAGCTTTATCTTTGAGATGTAATAAATATAAGTCTCAAATGAAAAATTATAAGAAAAAGTGTTCAAAACTTGAGGATGAATTTAAAAGCTTAAATAATCATATAAGTGACTTAAGGACTTCTAATGAAGAATTCAAGAAATCCTTAGAAAATATTTCAAAAACTTCATCCTCTTTTGATTCTTTGAGAAAACAAAATGATTATTTAAAAAGTAAAGTCCTTGAACTTAGAAATCTCTAAAGTTTACAAAGTGAACACCCATTGTATCTCAAAGACCACCCTTAGTGAGACATGGTTTAAACTTTAATGGAACTTCCTCATTTACATCTTCCCATCTTACATGCATTAGAGCATCTACACCTCAAACTTCTAGTATTTGAGGTTGTTAGGATGAAAAGTGCTCTTAGGACCAAGCCACCTATGCATAAGAGCAAAGAAAAAGCTTCCTAAGGCTTAAAAGCTAAGCCTTAAATAGCAAATCATGCATACATTTACATTTAGAGGCATGCTCAAAGGCGCACACACACATAAACAAAAACTTCTCTTCTACTCAACATCACTCATGCACTTGCATACACTCTCATAATCAAAGTATGAGAAGGTCTCTCTCTCATACTAAGGTTGTGCATAGGAGAAAGACTCATAAGTTTAAACTCTAATGCCATTGTTGCATAAGGTATGGACACACAAATATTATTTTGTTATATTAGAAAGGCATACCTCAAATTGGAGGACCCTTCCAATCTTAACCCCTAAGGACCCAAGTATGTTTAAGTACCAAAGCAAAGTGTTTGGTATTATACTATGGGGACTCCTTCACCAAATTCTCATAAAAAAAATCTAAAGGTGAATGGAGATTGCTAATGAAGAAGGGATAAAGCTTCAAAAAGTTATTTGGTATTAAGTCATTTGATACTAACTTGTAATATATCTCTTACTTCTCATGCTTTTAACTTGATATATTTATGCATATGTTTGGAGGGAGTTGCTATGTATTCTATTGCTCGATATATTTATGTTGACATGTTTGATTTGATTAATTATGTGATGAGTTGAATCAATTCATTTTTCATTTAAGCTTTTTCTATATCTCAAATGTATAAATCAATCATCAAAATATCATATACTCTATATTGGGGCCATATATGAAAGTTCTTAAATCACTAGCCTTAGTTCATGTGGTCAAATGTCTTCAAATGATTGAATTATTTTGTATTTATGTTTTTATGAAATTTCTATGCAGTTTATGTTTCATCTAGTTATGTTCTTATGCGACAAATTATGATCAATTGTGCAAATTGTTTATCTTTGCTATTATGATTTGAGTTTATGCAATTGACAAAATTATGGACATTACCTCTCATATTTTCCATTCTCTCTCTCATTCCCTCCTATATTCCTCTTTTTATTTTGATAAAAGGGGAGAGATAATTGATTGAATATACAAAAGGGGAAACACACAAAAACCGAGAGAAAATTGAACTAAATTTGCAATAAACTAAGACAATGATCTTATTGGAATAACTAAAGGGGAGTATAGATTGAGGGGGAGCAATTTCATACTTATGATTTGAATCACTTCACAATCATTCATTTTGAAGTATGCATAATTGATTTTATATCCTTTGCATATTCAATCTAGATTGTCAAAATAAAAAAGGGAGAGATTGTTGGACTAGGTTAGTCAAACCTAGGTTAAGATTCTCTTTTAATCTTGACATTATAGAGAAAAGTTCTAATGTCAATCTTAAGTGTTGATCTTACAAATATTAAGTTAGAATTTCATTGGAAGTTGAGTAAAAGTGATTAACAGCAAAAAGCTTAAAGTATGGAAATTTGCCTTCAAAAGTAGCGACCGTGGAATTTGGTAGTGACCATGACTTTTGTAAGGAACCAAAGGAGATTCAAAAGTCGTGAATGCAAATTTTGATAGTGACCACGACCTGAAGAAAAAATAAGAAAGCCAAAACTCCAGTTTGATTCACGGTATTGTGGCCAACTTCTTCAGTGCTACCTAAGTAGCGATTGCAAATTTTAACAGTGACTGCAACCTTTGACATTCGTTAGAAAGATCCAACATCTAGTTTTCTAAAGGACCAATGTCAAATTGCCACGTGTCACTAGCAGTTAGACAAATTTGAAGTTCTCGACCACGAATAAGAAAAATCTGGAGCAAAGAGTCAATAACGATCACGAGTTTCATCTGACAAGTATTAAATACTAGATTTGCCTAGCATACTTTGGAGATTTTAGCATAGTTTTGTTTGTAACATCTTTTTGGTGGGTTGGAACCTATAAATACACCACTAAATGTACTTGAATGAAAGCGAATAACCACTTATTGTGCCAAAACTCTTGCAAGTTAATTCTCATAATTTTAACTCTTATTCTTTGTACGTAGTTTGGTATGAGTTTTAGACACCTTGTGGTTGGGTTTGGTTTTATAGTGAGTCAGGAAAACTCTTATATAGGATTTAGAGTGAGGTTTAGAAAACTCTTATATAGGTTTGAGTGTTAGCTTTAGTAAAACACTTTTATAAGGTTTGAGTGTGAGCTCTGGAAAAACACTTGTAAGGTTTGGTGTGAGCCTATACACTAAGTTGAGTGTGAACTTGTAAAATACTAGTGATTTAGTGAAACACAAAACACTCAATTAGTAAATTAAGAATTGGATATAGGGTTGGTGAATACTCAAACCACTACAAATCTCTCGTGTTTATTTTTCTCCTACTCTTTCTCCAATTTTTTTTTTTTTTTTTTGTGTGCTTTCTCTAGAAGTTCAAATTTTGTTATTGGTGCATGAGAGCCAATACTATGCATATCAGTAAACAGTAACTATTACTTGATAATCAATCAATTGATATATGTTTATAATTTTGGTCTTAAAAATTTTAATAAATATTTTTTTATTATGTATCAGGTAATTATTTTATTTTATTAATTTTAAAATTGTCACATTATCTTTATAAATTTAATAAAATTGAAAATTAATTTAAAATAAAATAATAATTCCAATTTAATATGATTTTCATATTAGAAAATTATTATATTTTCAAGTAGAAAAATTGAAAAAAAAAAACTACACTTTATTGTCAACTAATATATAAAATTTTAATATAATATAAATTTTATTTAAAATTATAATAAAAAATTAATATCGCCATACGCAAAATATGTAAGTGAATGACTAGTTACTATTTGAACTGAAATAAGAAATAAATATAATATTTGACAAAATTATAATCTCTTGAAAAAATAAATTGAGGAATAAAGGAAAGATAAAAATAAAGAAGGATAAGGATTTGTTCATCGTCGGATCCCTATTAGAGCAGGAAATTTATGCTATACAAAATTGACTCAGACAACATGATATTATTAACCAGTCTAGTTATTAGGGTGGGCACTATTTGGTTCAAATTGCAAAACTAAATTGAATTTTGCTTATTTGAAAATTTAGTTCGGTATTTGATAATTCGTTTGGTTTGGTTTGATTTTTAGAAATTTTGGTTTTCGATTTGATTCGATTTTCAAATTTAAAAATTTTGATAAATCGAACCGAACCGATTTTTATATCACATTTTTTTATTTTATTTTTAAGATGAAAATTTATTTTTAAAATAATATTTTGACCTTTTTTCTACTAATTTGTATTTTAAATAATAATTTTAAAGAAATAATTTTATAATAAAATTTATTAAATTTTATTATAATTAAATGTAAATAAATAAAAAAAATCAATGACATTGAGCCTTAAAGTCCAAACCAAAGAATCAAACTGGACCACAATATTCTGGTTTAATTTAGTTCGAATCAATTTATAAAATATACATTTTAATTTTTTGATTTAATTTGTTTAGTTCGATTTCAATCGAATGCCCACCCCTACTAGTTATTACTATTACAAAAGAAAATTTTGGCAATGTAAGCTTGTGTTTATCAACATTATATTTTCACTCGTCATGAATCTGCACATTGCGTAGTATATTTATAATAATAAAATTTAAATAAATTTAATATTTATTTTTATGAATTAATTAACTAAATATTTAAATGATTAAAATTAATATATAAATAATAACTAAATTTAATTCTTTTTATAAAAATTTATTGTTAAATAAAATAATAATAAAATAAATTTCTCAAATTTATAATTATGTACAAAGTTAGTTGTACAAAAGAATTTTTTATTAATTTATACTTTTAATCTTGTGTAACACAATTTTAAAAGAAAATTTATTAAACTTGAATAAAGTTTTTATGACAATCAGTCAAACAAATAATATTAAGTATTTTATATTTAAAAATAAAATTATAAATTATATATACATATGTGAGGTAATTATGATAAAAAATTATCTATTGATTCATACTTTCAATCTCGTGCAATATAATTTTAAGAGAAATTTTATTAAATTTAAACGAAATAATTTTAGAGATTCTATTATATTGTCATTTGCATTTATATACATAAAATTTTAAATAATAAATAGAGTTAATTTAATTTTTATTTTTTATTTAAAAATTTTATTTTTATGCTCCATTTGTTTTGCAAAAAATATTTTATAAGAAAATATTTTCTATATTTTTCCTCTATTTGATGCATTCAGAAAAATTGTTCAATGAAAAATATTTTCTTAATTAAAAAGAAAACTAAGTCATTTTCGGACTTTAATAAATTCATTCAAATTAAAAAATAAATCATATAAATACTTGTATTTATTATCACTAGTTATCATTGACTATCGACATCAATCACTAGTTATCATCGGCTAACAGTAGATGTCAATGATAGATGAATTTTCATTTTTAATGTATTTTTTTTATATTAAATAATAAATAATATAAATATAAAATATTTGTGATCTAAACTTTTTATAATATTATAAATCAAAAGAGAATTAATATTGTTTGTCATGTATTCCAAGTATCAGAAAATATGTTACTAAAAAAAAATTTTTTTTTCAAACATGTGAAACAAATAGAACCTTGGATTTTTATAATTTTTTGTTTAAAATTAGTTTTTAATTTTTAGGATTTTTTAATTTTCTGTTCAAAATTTTTTACTTTTTATGCTTTTTTAATTTTCTGTTTATAAGTAATTTATAATTTTTCTTTTAAAATTTTTGTAATTTTTATTCAAAATATTTTTTATATGATTTTGACTTCTTTTTAGAATTTTTACGTTTAGTTGTTCAATTTTAAATTTATAGAAAATTTTTTTATTATTGTAGTTGAGTTTTCTAATTTGCTATTTAGAAATATTCTTTTGATATGACATTTTATAATATAATGTAATAATGCAAAATAATGGCACATGACTACATTATATATAATTATTTGATAAATAAAAAATAATTTAAAACTAACTTTGAGACTGAAATTAGTAATATATATTGATTCTTACTTTTGATTTGCTCAATAGCTTTTCATCATGAAGTTAGATTTTAGCCAAAAAAAAAAAAAGAAAGAAGTGCAAGAAAATTGTATATATTTAGAGATCCTAGTTTCTGTTAAATGGAAAAAGTGATTTAAACTCAATTCAACTTGAATTTGAAATTATCTAAAATTTTTTAGTCAAGCTCGGTTCACAAGTCAATGTAAATTGTTCTGACCTTTAGTTGATTTGTAAATTAATTCAAATGGCTCAATTTAAATTATTTAAATTTATTTATAATTAAAATAATATTTTTTATTTTAAAATTAAAACTATATGTGTAAAAAACATATTCAAATTCTTTTCATATATTGACCCAATCAAATATAAATTTTGAAATAATTTAATCTGAATTTACTAAAAAAAAAAAATTCTAACTCGAGAATGATCCAATCAGACATTTCTAACGTAAAAAGACATGATCTAACTTACTCAACCCAACTTGTTGTTGCCACCTATGTGTATATTATTTAAGAAATAACGTGCTCTATGCTTTATGTGCGCGCGTGTTCTATGCTTTATGCTTCATGTGTGCGCCTTACTTAAGTACTGTAAAAATTATTGAAAGACAAATTGTCAAAGTTGGCAGTTTAGATTTTTTTTTTTTTTTTTTTTATGAGAGTTATCGTGTGGTTACTTGCTCTCGTATGATAAATTAGTTGTCAGGATTTGCAATTTAGATTTACACGATAAAGTGATGTGAATAGTAAAATACGAGAATAATGAGAAATAGTAGTAACTGATTCTATGAGTTGCTATAGAAAGCTGTATGAAGGATTTGTGAATATTACTGTGTTAGACAAGTTATTAATTGTGTGGATAAGTTCCAAAACAGATTTATGCTAAATCATGAAAATTTTATGAGATTATTTTATAATATGTTTCTTTCTGCTTATCATGTTAGGATTAAAAAAAATCATTTACACTAAATAACAGAATCTATCTCTCAGCTATTCTTTTCTCCGCCCCTTCCCAATCTGCCTGCCTGAGAATAATTTCAATTTTGTAATCCATGAGCTAAATTATATAATTTATTAACAAAATAATATCTTGTTTATATTTATGAATTTAAATTAAAAAACTTTAATTATTATTCTATCAATATTTTATTTTTTGTATGTACATAATATATTCCATTGTCAATAAAGATTTACAGGCCTAATATTAGTCATATTCTAAAAATAAGTTTTTTTTTTTTTGAAAAAAAATTGATATGTTTCTCAATATATAATAATAACTAATCTATACTATATATATATAGTTAATTAAGAAAAACTGTTTCAACATAAAAGGGCACAAAACTTTTAAAATTGACAATAATAACCTTAAGTTATGAAATTTAATTAGAAGAATAATATTTCTTTATAAAGCTAATTTTTAGTTCAACATTTGAAATATATGATTATGTAAAATAATTGAAATAATGGATAAAGGTATTTATATCTTTAAGTTAATATTATTTTATTTTCAAATATTTAAAATTAAGATAAATATAATTTAAATTTTAAAAAATTAAATTAAATAAAAAAATAATTGATTACTATAATTTTTTTTATCATTTAAATTTAAAAATTAATTATATTCATCAACAAATATTTTTTTCTCTTTCTCTATCTTTCATACATAGTATTTATATTTATATATAGATAATATATGTGTAAAATTTTTAATTATTAAATAAAATTTATCTCCTAATTTTTAGTATTGTTTTTTAAAAAATAGCATTGATATCATGTCTATTAAAGAAGAATATAAACAAATGTTGAAAATTATATTAATTGATAGTGAGGCTTAGATTTTTTTTTTATTTTGTAATTTCTTTATATATTTTCTTCATTGATTTTTTATATTAAAATATTTTATTCTTTTATGGAGAACAAAAATATAAGTAGCAATATTCAATTATGCAATTGAATAATTAAAGAATTCTTTTGAGAAGGAAAAAACTTACACCATTTCTAATGGTGTGATAAAAAAAATATCAATATGTTATTTGTTAATATGAATAAAAAATGAAATTATCTTTAACTCCTTTCATAATTGTTATAAAGATACTTTATAAAGAATCTCATCTTATAACTTCATTCTTTTTAATAAAGTTAAGAACAAAGTAGAAGGTTCAAAATTTTTAGGTATTAAATTTTATACTTTTTTATTTTATCTTATATCTTACATCAAATGAATTATTATATTTTATATATTTTTTATGCAACTCTTCACGTCAAAACTTTAATTAATATTTTAAGAGAAAAGAGAGTTTAAAGAAAGGAGAAATTATAATAGTTAATTCTAAGTATGAATATACTTTTATTTAAATTTTTTATTTAATAATATATATTTTTATATCTAAATATTTTATAAATGCAGATACAAAAAAATGCAAATAATTTTATAAGGAGATTTAGTAGAAAATGAAGAAATGCTAATTGAAGAAGAGATTGAGAATCATCCAATTATAACTTCGTCAAATTGCAAAACGTCATTTTATAATGGCAATTTATTCTTATTATAGATAATTTCAATTTATAATCTATAATATTATTTTAATATATTTTTTATTAGACTAAATCTTATATAATTTTTAGTTTAAACTCTAATAGTATCCTTTATTTAGAAAATAATGAAAGCACAAGAAATTTTATATTAAAAATGTGGTTTATAAAGAAGTACTTTTCTCATAAAGGTAAAATTTTATTATACATTAAATTTTTTTATTTATATTTATAAATAGAAATATTATCCTAATATTATTTTGATATTTTAATTGTTGTAGTGAATATGCATATTGGTGATTGATGTTTTGTTTAACTTTTATGTTGATCTTGTATAACTCCTTTTTTATCTTAAATTTATTTTTCATTTACATATTAATAAAAATCATATTTATTAAAAACTTTATTTCATATGTATTCTAAAAAATTTAAATTGTTTATAACTTTTACATAATTTATTCTCTTTATCTATATAAATATAAAATTAAAAAAATAACTTATTCATGTGTCTAATAATTTTTTAATCACATGTAATGTATGTGGACTAGAAGCTAGTGATACTAAAAAAACGTTTGTTTTATAGAAAACTAATTATTTCTTATTGTAAATATCTAATTTCATTTAAAATAACTTATTTTTGGAAATTGAGAGTAAAAAAAATCACATATATTGCAAATTCTAATATATATATATATATATATATATATATATATATATATATATATATATATAAGAAAAGACTTATTTATATTGGATGTATATATCTATTTATACAATAATTATGTCTATATTATTAAATGAGGATATGAGTATCTTTACACTTATAATGGTAAATGCATTATATAAATATATTATTTGATGAGTTTATAAAGTGGTGAAATTTTTTAAATATATAAGGATGAATGGGATGTAAAATTTTTAAACTGATTAAATAGTTGAGACAGTGTGTGTGTGTGTGTATATATATATATATATATATATATGAATAAAATATAACAAAAAATCTTATAATTTAAAGCTTTTTTTATTTGGATCTTAAGGTTCAATTAATTTCTATTAAAATGATATTCTAAGATAAATATCATTATTCATATAAGTGATAAAATCTATAATGCAATAAGAGATGTTGTGGCATGATGATGTTGTTTTTTTTTAATTATTTTCTTTTAAATATGGCAAATTTGTGGAGCCTACATTAAACATGTCATCCAACACAACATTCATAAGAAAAAAAACTGGGTGTTTTTCTTTGATTTTTTGGTAACCAAATAGAAACACTCAATATTGTTTATCTGAAGGAATTATTTTAATTTAATCAGAAATTTTAAGTTCAAATTCTGAGTAAGTAACCGCATTAAAACTTGATAGAAAGAGTTTTGTCTCCTTAGTGATTTTACTAAACTCGAATTTGAATTAGTCTCATACTCAAAAGATGTAAAAATTTCAAATGGTCTAACAAAAAAAATCGTGAACATAAATCAACTAACAATTGTTGGAATTTCTTCATATCCAACAAACTCCAACTCAACAAATTTGCTCTCAAATTTCCTCATCTCATTCCTTTCTCAACTCAACTGCTACAACTCAAAAACTAAAAAACTTAAAAAATCAAACAACCAAATTACAAGAGCAATGAAATTGATTCTATATTCAATTTGCACTTCAATTTTTTTTTTACCATGTGCCTTTTCTTTTCAATTTTGCCTTTGTCGGGTGGATATTTGATATTTCATTTTAATTCTTTGAATGCAACATAAATAAAAATTTAAAATTTTTTTATTAAAGTTTTGATGTTGTGAAATATGTTTGTATATTTTTTGTTTTGTTAGTTTGCCCAATTGTTTGATTCTTTGGTTTTAGATTAACATTTATTTTCTTTAAATGGTAGAAATGATGCACAATGGATGCAAGATTCTTCACTAATAGTAGCGTCATCTAAGGTGATCCGTTTTGCTCTAGACCAATTATTTATAAATATCCATAACTGATAATAGATAATTCTAATATTAGTTCAATTTGATTTCAATAATTTTGAATTTTGGTGTGGTTCAATTCAAATTTTGGTTCTATATTTCATAAAATTATCCATCTACTCATATTTGTGTTATAATTATAAATTATCAATATATATAAAGTTGATTGGTAAATAACTTTCATAATTAAGTATTAAAAATTATATTAACTAATGTTTCATCACTTTTTATTTTTCTTGTGATATTTATTCAAGGATATATAATTTGTATAGTGTATATATCCTGTATTATTTTGAAAATAAAAAATTTATACATATATACATGACTTGAAGTATATATATATATATAAATAACTTATATGTAAGATGTGTAAGTTTATGTATCTTTTTGCAAACGGGTCAAGTCGGATGTTCGGATTGGGTCATTTCTTAGTCAATTCATTTTCGAGTCAAGTCGGTTTTGAGGCATCTGGGTTTTAGGGAATTCGCATCACCCGTTGATTTATTGTTGCTCATTTCCCTCAAATCAAACTTCATCGGATCATCCTCAATAAACTCTTGCTTTATAGGCTCCTGCACCTGTCTCATTAAGTCGTACAACATCTCAATAATGTCAAACTCAATCTCCTAGTGAGTTTTGGTTTGTGAATCGAATGAGATGACTGTGGTGATGGTAATGATTTTGAATGTGTGCCAAGAAAGAATAGAGAAACGGAGATGGAGGAAAACGAAAATAAAGAAAAAAAAAGCATTAGTTTGAGAGTGAAGAATATGAGAAAAGAAGGCAAAGCTAATATCTCACAAGAGTATATTTGTCATTAAAATAAAAATACATAGCCCGATTTGATTAAATTCTCTTTGATTAACATCATATACTCATTTTTAATTACATGACTAAATGATTTTATAATATATTTTTAAAATGTGAAAGAAGACTTAGTTATAACAAACGTCAAAGTATTTATAGTAATTATGTTTTTTTTTTTTGTATAATTATTGATACTAACAATTTTTTATGGTTTGGTTTAAATAGATTAGTCCTTTTATTTGAATGAGTATTTTTCCAATAAGAATGAGAGCAAAAACAAAAAATATAATGTACTACTGTTCTGTTTTTTTTTTTATTAATAATGTCTAACGTGTTTAGTATGAACACCAATCTGCAATCGGAAAGAAAATAGAAAAGATCATATCATCGTACTACATGCTCTTTAACAGCGTTACAAATTTTATCAAACACATTTATTAAAAAAAAATCATTTTAATATAAACTAAATCTTAAAGACAAAAAAATAAACCCTAAAATACTTTTTTATGCTCACATTTTATACCTGTACTAAAAATTTGTGGTACCTGTGAGATTCACACATTGGGTCAAGGCCCATCAACCTTGACATAAACAATAAAATAAAAACTATGCTATATTGGTTTTTTTTTTTTTTTTTACTTTTTTAAATGAGGGCTGGAGAACTATATTAATAACTTTCAAGCTCCAAAGAAGGGACACCGTTTCTTTTTACTCATTCATTTTTGTTCACCAGTAGAAGCAATTCATGCCAATCCAATTGCACATTACAATTGCAAACTTAATTTATACGATAGCTATTTCGATTCATTTCAGCAATTATCACCATAAGGCATTAACCTTCGGTGAAATATAATCAAGTGATACAAATGAACCAAGCAATGTCCACCCCAGAGAAAAAGCTGAAATAAACTAGAGCAAACAATTGGTTAGATATATCTGTACTCGACGAGATCTAGGTTAACTATTTGCACATTCACATCGAATTGAGAAAATTATTTTTCTAATATATTCATAAACTTTTTTCAACAAATGATCAGTACGGGCAAAAACTAGCAACAGAAAAAGCGGAAGTAGAAGCAGCATATCTGAATAGGAAATTGAACTTAGACATTCTATAGCTGTGTCCAGATAGATGAGGAAAAAGAAAAAGTGAACACTACTCAGGAAAGAAATCAATCTAAAGTAGAAAGAAAAGCACAATACTGTATTGAGTCATGGATGTTAGCATTAGGATTTGACCTCAATCTCCGATTCCAGTAGGATTGCCATGTCAATGACTCAAACCTCCCACCAGTTAATATAGAAGCATCTTCAGTGTCGATTTTGGCCAGCCCATAGTTGGTACACCGGCATATTATGAATGCGTTGACTAGCATTATTATAGATAGTAGGATCCCGATTAAGAGGACTACTGCCATTCTCATCAGAAGACTCGCTAGATGGCCCTTGAGAAAGAGGGCTTGCAGTTGTCAACGGTGCACCAAAATTCAAAATTTGTGGCATCGGTGCCAAAGAAGGCCCAGATTTTGAATTTGAGGGAGATTTTCTCCCATCTGCAATAAAGCTGCCAACAATGACCTGGCAAGCACAAGGAACATGGTAGTAAACACAACGATAAAACCATCACCAACAAGACTAAACAGAGCATATAACTCAAGATTAGTAGTTTAGATCTCAATTAAAAATGTTTGAACAACCAGTTCTCTAATACATTAAAGGACATAACGGACTATTGATATCTAAGGGCAAGGCTCAGTATGCATTGCTCCTTTATGATAGTGAAGGATTTTAACTTCAAGGATGTTTTAATTACATATTAATTTCTCCTATCCTTTGTTTCTAGAATACGGATTATTGTAAACATGATTGACACTTGATGCAGTTTATATCCCTGCCCAAAAATGTGGACAGTCATATCTGTGACCAAAACTTTTCTTGGAGAGAGTCCTGCTAATTCTTCTTTTAGCAGTATGTAACTTGAGGAGCTCAATATTCTCTAGTACAAATAAAGGATTTAGCGTGTTTAAATGTGGTTCCACATCAATTGGCATCAAAGCCAACCCACTACTGTTGCCGGCTTACTGTTGCTGCCATCAGTTTAAGGATTTGATTAAAAAAATAATTAAAAAAAAAAACCGGTTGTTTCACTTCAAGGGGAAAAAAAACAGCAAATGTTAGTTGCAATAAAACAACCCAGAAACCCTAGAAAATACCTGCCACTATCCAGTCCCACCCTATAGAACTTATTAGTCACATGTGGCATCATTGACCTCCAGTAATTCTGTTTTCAATCCCCAGATGCCAGAAAAAAGGCCAGAATCTTGCTGGAAAAGAATCCAGAAGCATAATGGTAAACTTTCTTCCTCGCCAAGCTTCCCCTGTCAAAGGAAACCACCACAATTCTACTTGAAATTGAGTGACCTTTCACAATCCATCATCCACTCACCAGAATTTACTGCTGCTGTGTCAGAATCAGTCAAAACTATGCCAACCATGCCCAAGATCTCCAGCCCCTAATCTTACATTCTTTGATATCCACATGCCTTAATTCCCACTGAATTGCTGTTCAGTGTAGGCAGCCCAAATATCTTCTAATTTTCTAATCTCTCGTGCTTATTTAATTTATCACGATAAATTGGCTGCGTGAGGGATTTACAGTGCTTAATAAAAACAAAATGGTGAAGAAACATGATTTTCTACTTCTCCAACAGCAAGATGAAATATTTGAATGGAGAAGAGTTTTGTTGATCAACAATTTGAGGCATTTCAGAAGTTTGATGCTGAAATTGGCAACATAAGTGATTCTTTAACTTCGATCAAAGTTGTTAAAGGCGCAAGGTATACCAAGGTGTCTAGGGGTCCTACAGTCTAAGTGCAAGACAGAAGCACGCCTGAGCAACATGAGACGCAAAAAAACAATTTTTTTATAAAATTTTAAGAAATTAATACTCAACCTTTATAAAAAATAACATTATCAAAGAAATTAGTCTATGTAAACAAATTAAGAATTTAACAATTTTCATAGCACAATCTTAAGTAAACAAATTAAGCACTAAGAAAAAATTGTGTTGTATAAAATATAATTAAATTGAAACATAATAAACAAGAAATAGCTTGATATTTTAGTTACTTCTGAGTTTTGAGTTTAAATTCAATTCCAAGAAATATACATGCATGTTTTAGAGCAAAAACATGAACCAATAGGATCACTACATGCCATTGTCTAATAAAAAGAAAGATTCACTGACTAATGCAACTAGTTGACCAGAACTGTGTAGCCATCATTTTTTTAGACGTTGCTCTACAAAATGTCTGAATACAGCAATTCATAAGAGTACCTATATACCACCACAATCCAAACTAATCCCACCGCCCATACCATATACAAAGGGAAAGTGGTAACTCTGGAAAAAAAAAGAAGAGAAGAAACAAAAAATACAGCAGTAGCAGCAGTTTATGGTAGGAGGAGAGAGAAAAATTGAACTCATGCAAGACATCAATGAGAAAGATAAGGCGCATGCACACTAGAAATGGAAAGATTGGCTTCCGGCGACTTTCCGGATCCGCAATGTCGGATTCAAATAGATAGAGAAATTCTGAGTCAAATGATCGAGCGCCTTTTTTGTGTCTTGCGTCTCAATTAAGGCGCGCATCTCAGGCCAAAAAGTAAGTGCCTAAGTGACGTCAAGCACGAGGTTGTGTGCCTCAGGTGCACCTTTAGCAACTATGCCTTTAATTATGACTCATCTTGGTTTGGACAATAAGCAAATAGAATACCCTCTAATGTTATTATAACACCAATTCTTCAAGTTGCTCCTCAAGCTACTTTTGCCCATGCACCAATAACTACTACAAATGCACCAGCTCCACAAGTTCACGCTTCAAATTATCCTTCTAGATCAGATTATGGAATTAAAATTAATCTGCTTTAATCCAACAAAGAAGGTGATTGAAAAATTTGAATGATTGGTTGAATCAAATAGACAAATTTTAGTAAATTAAGGGACAAGGAGAAAGTTAGTATGGGCATTTACTTGTTTGAAAGGATAGGCTAGCACAGCTCTTGGTGGTATAATATTGCATAACACCACCAAGCTCACCGATGATTGCAAATCACCAATTGCCCATTGCTTCACCATCTAATGGACGAACAATTCATTCCCGTTCACTAAAATAGGGATTAGCTTTCCACTTAACATAGAGCAAGTTGGAGTTCCATTTGCTGTCGGTACAGGCCAAATTGCCTTCCTTTTGTATTCCAACTTGTGTGGTCTTACACAGGTGGACACGGATGCTAATTCCTATAGCTTGGAGTTTCATAACTTGCTAGACCAATGCAACTTTGGGAGGAAATTCAGTAGCAGATTCACGCGATATCTTAGACGTTAGTTATGAAAATCACAATTGATTTGATAGATGAATTTTCTTTTGTTGATCAGGCCGTAGTTTATACAAAGGAAGCTGTAAAGAAGAATAAATACATGAAAGACTCGGTGAAGAAGATGACCTGCGCACCAACTAAACCAGTTGAATCCAAGACTTTTAAGAGTTTTGAGTGTTGTAGCTGAAAAGAATTGTCCTTGAAAGCAAATAACTGCTCCAGTCCAACAAAAATCTAACAAGATGGACAATAAGAACAATGAATCTTTTAGTGAGGATGAGGAAATTGTTGGTCCAGTTGAATAGTCAAGGCCCTATGAAGATGAAGTGTTACTATTTTTCCTGCAGGATTGTGATTCCCAAAACTCAATTCTCATTGTTCGAGGTTGAACTTTTCAGAGAAAGCAGAGAATGGTGCAGTTTATACTGTTCCCCACAAACATGGCCTGAGTCCTATTTGTGATCCAAGCTTGTCTTGCAGAGATGGACCTCTTGATAATTATTATATTTATTTAATAATGATACTTATGTAATTTAATATTTTTCTACGGTTTTTAGGATTAAACAGAATTTTATAGTGTTAAAATGTGGCTCTACATCAATACTACAGAAGGATTAAAGATACTTAGATAAGGATTATAAACTATAGTTTATAGATATTTTGGATATTATAGTCTAGCTACAAAAACAAAAAGACAGTTGCAGAGTGATACCTGTACTGGGGATGCAGCTAGTAGCACTCCAGCAACTCCTCCACCCAAAACTCTACCATCTGAACCTGCTAGTGATACACTCAAACAACCTAGTCTGCTACGATTACCATTATTTTCAGGAGGCAAGAAGGAACCTGATAAAGAAATAATTTCAAATCGGCCCTGCAAAGAAAAATGTCAAAATGGCAACAAGACTTAACATAGTTTGAGGAAAAACAATGAACCCAAGAAAAGAGAGGTTCGTGATCACAAAAGTTGATAAGTCCCAAAAATCATAAGAACCTCAATCGAACAGACCCATCAATCTTATATGCACATGCAGATATGTAACAGAAACATAAAACATAAAAAATGCCTTTACAGAAGGTGTGAGGATGCCAAGTATAGTTGGGCAGAGGCACAAATAAAAAGCAAAGGAATAGATGTAGAAGATTTCTTACGCAATGAATTCATATATCTAATATGATCATACTATATAGTTTAACATAGCAATATTTTCCACCAAATATAATCTCTCTGAAGTCATTGTTTGGCTTGCAATGATAGATAGTGGCAGGGCTTAAAATTAGATTTAAGGTAGTGTTGGATTCAAATTCAACACAGAATTCATTTTATTTACAAATTAATTTCTAATATAATTCACTTGTAAATGAATCTCTGATAGAATTTATTTGCCAATAAATTTCTATGTTTGGTATGTTATATAATAATATAAATTTAATTTTAAGTAAGATGAACATTGTTTAATTCAAATGTGAAACTCAATTTAATATTTTATTTTCTAAAAAATGCCCTTGATATATATTTTTTTTAAAAAAAATTTATAAATATAAAGATTAGAATACTAATATAAGTGGAATTTACTCCAAACAAAATGATTTTAAAAAAGAGTTAATTACTATGATCCTCCTATAGTTTGTCAAATTTAACTAAGTCATCTCTTGCTTTTAAACGTCGAATGAAAAATTTCCCTCCATTTGATCGGTTATATTTAAATGTCCTGTCAACATAGTGAAATATCAAAACATCTTCAATTTCATTCCGTGCCGTTCTCCACTTAAACCCTTGAAACCCATATAGTCCAATAAGCCCCAGTGACAAGAATTTATACAGATGATTTTGCTTTGCTAACAATTAATATTAGTATATTAAATCAAGAATGTGAACATGCCACAATTATAGTAAATGCAATAGAAACATTATGAAAGAACTTATCTTATTATTAAGTAGATGACAATTAATAAACTGTATGAGGATATTAGATCACTGCTTAATGCACAAAAACTACACTGAACAATTCAAATGATTTCCCAAGCATAATCAAAACATGGTGCCCAATGAACTTTATAATCAACACAAGAAAAGCTTTCACCGAGGTCAAGAATAAAATTTCATTGCACAATCTGTATCTAGCAAAACCTCTGGAATGGATAATCCTTGTCCACCCATTTGAACCTTCACATCAATCAATTTTGACAGAGTATATCCATTGGTAAAACCACGATGAAGAGGAAGCCAAAGATGTAGTAGAACTGATTCAGCCATATTGATCAGTCCCACTCTCTGATACAACAATCTCACTTGATCAGCCCCATTCCCCTCCGCAAGATGCTACCATTGTGATTGAACTCCACAACACCATCGATATCATCAAGAAAGCAAAAATTGTGAAGAAAATCATGAAGTAAAATAATTACACCCCTCTAAACAGAAACCAGAAGAGGAAATTTGTGTGGCCTATTCTGTTGGTGTTGTGATGCCATCAACCCCATGATGAAGGGCAACCTGAAAAGGATTTGGTGGCTTTCTTTGTGGTGCATTGTTGTTTCCATTTCTGCCATTAGTGCTACCATCAATAGCAGTGGAAGCACTGGGTGTGTCAAGATTATCTATTTCGGAAGAAGAATAATTTTCGGCTATATATCCTCTGTGAATGGGTTTTGGTGAGTAAGAGCGCCATGGGAGGTGAATGTGAGGAGGTGTGTGGGTTAGGGTTGAGAAGAGAAAAGAATCAGAGGAAAAGATAGGTATCTTCTGACCAATGGAAGACAAGGCTTGAATACTAATGGAAGGACCTTTTTAACATAACAGATCAAACAAGACTATTTCATACGACGTAAAGTGATGGACCGCTTAGCTATATATGGCAAACCATAGGAAGTTTATAGCAATCCAAAAAAGAAAAAGAAGTTATTTTGAAACAGAAGGGAGAAGAGGAAGAAAAAGAGGAAGAAAGAACAAGAAAAGAAAAAAGTAGTTTTGAAATGGGAGAGAAAGAGGACAAAAAAAAAGGAAGAGAGAAAAAATAGTAATTTTGAAACAGGAGCAAAGGGGTAGAGAGAGAGAGAGAGAGAGAGAGAGAGAGAGAGAGAGAGAGAGAAGAGAGATGAGAAGAAACAGAGAGAAAGAGAAAGAAACAATAAAAACAACAAAAAAGGCAAAATCAAGGATATTTTTGTCATAATATAAAAACTCATAAGTTTAAAATTTTTTTAGAAATTCTATCAAATTTATAAATTTTATTTAGTCTCACCAATTTCATGGATGTAATAAGTTAAAATTTCAAATGAATTTTCATTTATACAAAACATACTAACTATGAATTTATAAATGAATTTCATCAAAACTTATAGAATTTAATGTGTTTGGCATAAATAAAAGGTGGAATTCAGTTCATTTGTAAAGAAATTTCATAATATTATTCATTTTAGATAAATATTTATGTTCGGTATATTCTATGTTAGGGAAGGAACTCATTTTTAATGAAAGGAATTTTGTGTTTATAGAGAGAGAGAGTTGAAAACATTCTCTCTTCTAAAACTTTCATTGTTGGATGTAACTTCATAGTTGACTTTTTCTCCCCAATTTTGCTTACTATTCATTAATTGTGGTAGCAATGAAAGGCCAAATTATAGATTCCCTAAGATAATATGATGAGGGTACCATAGAAGTGTCAATCAAGCTGAGAAGTTTTGGCACACTTACTGATTTTCTTCCCTAATCAGTTTTACATATAAACATAAATGGACTAAAGTTCATTTCAGCCCTTTAATTATTTTAAGAGATCCAATGGAATCCAATTTTAACTTTGGAGCCTATTAAATCCAAAATACCAAAAATTAAGTTCTAATAAATCCTATTTTGACTAGATAAAAGCACGTATAACACACCCTCTGACAGGAAGATGAAGAGTTAAATAAAATCTTAATTAAAAAAATTCCTCATCTTCCCCATATTTTCCAAACTCCTTTCTTGCACCTCCATGCCATCTCGGTACCATAACCAACACACCATCACGCCACCATTACTAGCAACACAACTCACAAGATGAGACTCAATTTCCAGCTTGTCAAGGACGATGAGATTGGCAAATACAAGCTCAAGATCAATGCCTGATTCAGCTCTAGGAATACCAGCGTTATCACCCACATTGCCCTTAGCCACATTGAGAATTCTGCACCAGGTAGGAAGAAAATGAGAAATCTAAGTTCCAATTGCAGTCCTAGATCCATTTCCAATTTCAAGCCATGCCCATGGCTAAACTGCCTTTGCAAAGATGAATGATTATGGCTATCATTAATTGATCTCTCTCATATCAAAGCATCATATGACCTGTTTATTTCATATAATTCATTTGTTGCTTACAAAATGGGTCTCCTATCAAACCCATTTAGTGCCTATACTTTCATCAATATACATAGAAAATGTGTCTATTTCATCTTCTAGCAAACTATTCAACAAACTTCCTCAACAAAATGTGGTTATTTGTCATGCTTTGATTTCACTTTATATACATTTTAATTGTGTTGGTGATAGTTTACGGATGTTTGATAGAATGAATTTTGTGGCTGATGTCAATGCGATAATTGCAAGGTTGGCAAAGGTTGAGGATGGGTCAATAAAAACTATTGCTTTTACTAGATGATATGGAAGTTGGGTTTGAAGCATAATTTGATTAGGCTTCTTGTTTTATAGTCTACTTGTGTAGGGATAGGAGCTTTAAATTTGATTAAACAAATTCATGGGTTATTGATTCATAAGGAATGGTAGCCTCATCCTTTGCTGACATTTGGTTTTTGCATTTCAATGGTCTTACATCAATTTAGAAGTTTTTGGGTTGTTTGGCCTTAATCTGTCATTGCCATTATTAGTCCATGCAAAGTACAACATACACTGGTAGCTCTTCATCTTTCTTTTTGTCACCATTTTGGTCATGTGGAGGAAGAGTACAACAGAGGTTGAGATGAACTCAATATGTTGTGTGATATGAGAAAGGCTGAAGGAGTAGTTTATATTTTAAAATTATTTATTATTTTTATTTAGTTTTAACTGCGTGTAGCTCACTCTCTGAGTTACTAACCCATAAGGACGTAATCAAGCCATTTTTCAAATATTTTGGATTTAATAGGATCAAAGTTAAAATGGGATCCAATTGGACTTTTTAAGATAATTGAAGGGCTAAAATGAACCTCAGTTCATTTCTTTACTACTCAACACTCACTACACACGTCAAAGCTAGCATAATTGCTGCCTTGTAAAATTTTTCTTTAAACTTTGCTGGTATTTTGTGGTCACTTAGGACTTCAGTAGCATTGTGCCATTTCATTCATCTTGTCTTAATCATGTCATTCATATCCTCGTCAATTTCCCCATCTACTAGAGGATAGATCCTCTAAATATTGCAAGTGAATGCTTTATGGCACTACCACTTCATCTATGGTTACTTCATGTTGATCAACATTTTTTTCACATTATTGAAATTACAACACGTTCTCTGTTCTACTCAACTTAAAACTTTGAGACTTCAAAATATTCCTCCAACTTTCTAACTTTTTCGTGATTCACTCTTGCGTTTCATTGAAGTACCATATCATCCGCAGACACCATACACCAAGAAATATTGTCTTCGATAGGCCTAGTCACCTCATCCATGACAATCAACGTAGATTCTTAGCGTACCCAATAGTAATACAAAAGTCCTCCATGTCTCCTCCGACCATCTAAACACTAGCAACTACCGTCTTTCAAAACTTGGGTACAACTAATAAAAACCCCTCTTTGTTCCAAAACTCACCTATAAGACTGCTCTAAGAACTCAATCATAAGCTTTCTGTAGATTAAAAATTAAGTATTTTTATATATTCAATTGAAGTACAAAGCGAAAATAATGTTTATTCATATATTTGACGAAAATATAATTTATGTGAAAAGTACTATTTGCACTCTCCTCTTTTGCTCAAATTAACTTTTGTTTTATTTGTATTCATAATACACTATTGACCTTCTGTCTTCTTATTTTGTATGGTAAACCTGCTTTCATGCTAAGGGCCCATGTAACCCATATGAACTACTTTTCTCTCATTCTCTTGTCTAAAAACCTTGTGCAGACAAAGAACAAAAAAACAAAGATTGGAAAAACAAACTTTGTTAATCAAAATATATAAATTAACCAAAAAAATTTGTTTCTTACCCCTTCTTTGATGATAGCTTTCCCTTTCAATTCTTGAAACTACAATAAAGATTAGAGATTGAATGGGCTAAATATAACCCAATGCATGATGGCTTCAATTGATGAAAAACTAGCAGTGATGATCCGCAAAAATGCAAGTAAAAAAAGTGGCATTGCATCTTTGGTGAGTTTCTGATTATAAATCTGAAGCACAGCGAAGATGGGACTTTTTCTCTTTGATGATAACACAATCTTGTTACTAAGGGGAGAAGCAAATTTGGCAAGTCTAGATTTCTCATTTTAGTGTGCATAGTTTGAATGGGCAGATAGAATTCAAGGAGACTAAGCATTTAAATGAACCTAAATGAGAAATACAAACCCAGAAAAATATGATATTCACTTGATGAAAAAGAAGGGATAAGGGGAACAATCCTTGCAAACAAGACTACATATAAACTACCAACTACACTAGAATTATCTAAATTGCTAGAAACTGGAGCTTCTAGTTCCAGTTAAACGAAAGCTTTTGTCTACTCTACACTATGACAGCCAAAAGAAAGCTTTTATCCAGCACTATGAAATTTCATATCCTCTCCAAAAAAATTTACATAGCTATTGTTATGAAGTTAAAGGAACTAGGGTAAATTGGTTAATGGTGCAAAAGTCAACGGAGAAGAAGGCAATACTTACCTTTTACACATTTAAGCTTCAAGTTTCAATTCTTATTTAAGATTAACTAAAAGAAAAAAGAGAACTTTTTCAATTTAAATGGAGGACAAGTTAAATGAACTAATTAACATGTAGTCGTGATTGTGGTAGAGGTAAAGGCACATCGGTGATAATATTGATGGTGATACTGGTGGGTGATAATAGCATTGAAGTTCAAATTCCTATAATTCACTTAAAACATTCAACCTAATCCCTCATATTGACATACAACTCATTTTTTGAATTGCGGCAAGTTTAATCTCCCTCAAAATTATTATTAAGGGATAGAATGTTATGTCAATCCATTTGAAAATTGTTACCTTGAACTCTAATCCAGACAACCCTATAATCCTCATAAATCTTTCAAGCCTTCTAATATTGTACATCCAAGCTAAAACAAAAATAATACAGATCTCACATGAATCTAGTTATGGTTTATCAATGAATTTCATGCATAATTTTCAGAAGCATTTAAAGTACCTCATACATTACAGTACCAGACATTGCAGGTTGACGAAGAGTAACATTGCAAATGGCACCATTTGCAGAGAGAATACAAACTTTTCGTGGCCCTTGCTGTGAAAAAGCCACAATCTTTGATGCTATATCCTGCAAAACAGATGTTTATGGTAATAATGGTAACATATAACTTTGAACAATATGCATTCACATGAAGAAATCATAAGAACAAATGAACATACAGTCCTATGTGACAAGAAACAAAAGAGTACAAAGTCAATTAGCAGTTCATCTCATTAAGCTGCAGCAATAGCAGTCAAAACCAACTAGCTATATCAAAGAATAATTATATTCACAAACAATCTGCAGCATCATGCAAATTACAATTGAAAAAGTTTGAAAAAAATTTTTTTTGGAGCAATTGTTCTGCAAAAAGAATATATGCCAGAACTTTATTTATCTGCTTTTAATTAGAGCAGCAGATAAAGCTAAGCTAATTTAAAATGTGCTCCTGAACAGCAGAAATCAAGTTTCAATGTTTGTAAATATAGGCAGGTCATTATCATTTAGAGAAATTATTTCCAACCAGTGTTCTAAATTTCTTCTGTAGTTGCTGATTATTTCTTAAAATTTCCCAGTGTCAAACTAAGAAAAGATCTTCAACGATCAACAATAACATTAGAACTTGCTAAAAGCTTCAGCTACGAAAGTCTAACATTATGTTAAATTATTTTTGATGTCATTAATATCTCTTTCACAACAACTCTAAAGAATATTTAGAAAAACTACTAATAGCAATTGAATTAAATTTCTCAAAAGCCTGCTAAAATGTTGAAGAAGGAATCCACCAAACAAGTAATAAATGAAAATTTGAAAAGAATATATTGCATGGTCAACTAAACAGCTTCAGGAAGCAGAAATCTATAGGAAGTTAGGGGCCTCAGACAAAAATGGTAAAGAAACAAGATCCAAAGATGACAGGTCCTACTGGAAACTGACAGAAATTGTGGGAGCCCAGAAGGAATCAAGAAACTAGGTAGAATTACAGAATTGAACCCAAGGCTCAAAAGAGCTCATAATCTATCAAATTATGTTGTCTTAGATGGCAATGACATGGCCAAATTTGAACCTATGACTCTTCCAAGACATTGCTAAATTTGAACCTGTGACCCTTCCAAGAGATGACATTCATACCAACTAGTAAGTTTAAACTACTCAAATATAGTTCCATACTAATAAATTAAACTTAAGCATCCAAATAAAACATCATTGACAAATTCTCAATAACATGTGCACAGCAAAATAATTGGCTGAAAGTCAAACTTTGATTTTTCCAATTTCAAGATTAAAAGATGCCATACTCTACTAATAAGCTATTGAAGGTCTGAACTTGAAAACTTGAGACTCGAATGTGAAAGAATGAAAAGATGGGAAGAGGTTAAAAAAACAGAGCAAAACTCATGGAGCAAAAAATTTATATAGTTGTTACCAATTGCTTTAATAACCAAACTACAACAATTAGCGGCACTATAAATTGAGTTCTTTACTTCATAATCATTATGTTTCTCAGGTGTTGTCTTTATATTTATTTTAAAGTCTTATTAAACTTCCTATGGGCTTAGGTTAACTGGTTATACCAACTAATTTTATCAAAACAACAAAGACGGCAATTTGAAAAGCCTATGCGGCAAGCTAATCAATTTAGGAAAGGAAGTGGAAAAATATTGACTAAGTAAGCTAATTAGTTTCATAATGTACCTGAACCTTCTACATTATTTCAATTTTCACCAAACCTTTTACTTCTATCAATTTTAGCAAATTTTTTAATAAAAGAGAAAAAAAATTCCTTCCTCTCTTCTGGAAAGTTGGAACTTATTGATTGAGAAAAATCTTTATTCCCCTCTCTATCCCTCTCTCTCTGGCAAGTGACCTTCTCAAAGTGTTGTAGTAGTCCTCTTTCTCATTCCTCAACTTCAAAATCAGGACGCAGATGAGTTCACTTTGTTTTCTGACAAGACCCCGAGGCACTTCTAGAAGGTCAGTAGCATATTGCTCTTCTCCTTGATTGCCCACCCTTGAATTAAAAAAAAAAAAAAAAAAAAAAAGAAAAAAGGATTCTCAATAAAAACGTTTCAGAGAGAGAGAGAGAGAGAATATATACATATATATAGTTTGGCCATTATGTTTATATTTCTTTGGCTAAGATTGAAGTAATGTGAAAATACAGATTCATAAAATTAGAAGTTTTCACCAAATTGATAATTAAGTAAAGTTCAATTATTTGATCTTTTCACCTTTTAATATATTATATCTCTTGTAATCCAAAGTCATAAAGTTGTAATACAGCATAACCAATAGCTATATTAAATTGGCAATCCTCCAAGTTATTAATGTATAACTAGTACGCATACAACCCAAACAAGTCTGTCAGATAGGACAATCCACCAATTCATTTTGCATGCAGCCTCCAGCTTCAAGCACATAAACTTAACAGTTTAAGTAGAACTAAGCAAATTTACATATTAAAGTTGACATAAAAAATGAATATTCTTCCTAAGATTTTTTATCAATCACAATCCTTAAAATTCATACTTTAATCTTTCAATGCACTCTAATGATAATCGAAGAACATATTCATATTTTACTTTATAATAGTAGTAATAAATATTGAAAGAATGAGGGCTTTGTAGAGAGACTATAAAAGGTTTTCCAGATGAAAATTAATCTAGAACTAATAGATGTGATATAAATTTGGTTTATTAGAAAAAGACTTCATTGACTGATAAATATAACACATAAAAACATATATGCAGTCGTTGACTAAATGCAAATCCCTTGCTGAGCACATGGAATTGAAATGAGATAAGAAAGCAAGAGGTAGACTTGTAATTATGAAAATGTAGCCTTAAATTAAGTGCAGGGAAGGAAATTAGATCCATTTAAAAGAACTAAAGTTTAGTTTGTTATATTTTAGTCTAGTTTTGAGTTTTGGGGGCGGAGAGGGGGAGGGAGAGTAGTTTTTTTCTTTTGGTACATGGTAAAGTGAAAAAAGAAATAACAGAAAAAGCCCAAACAAACTCAACACATAAAACCAACTTCTGCCCAATCAGCTAACAAAAGCAAAATTAGAGAGTGAGGAAGTTCATCTAAGACGTGAAACCCATAATCAAATGAGGGACTGATATTTGCTAGATATTCTACATGAGTTAGATTCATGATAAATAGCACAACTCCAACTCTTGACAAGAACTTTTCAAATCTGTCTCTACCATGGTTTTAAACGACGGTCATGTGGTAACATACATAAGCACGAACAAAATGATCATTGGAACGATTGAATTTCACTAGATGGTTGCATATTGAGTTTGATTCACAATCAGCATGAACAATAGCACATTTCCAATTCCTAGACAGGAATTCTTTGTATCTCTCTCAAACATGGTTTTAAATAATGGCTGCTATACAACAGCCATTATGTAATGGGTTTTGAGCCTAAAATTACAATTACACCTGGTTTTTAACATGAGTTTCTTTTTTTTAAAAAAAAAAAAAATATCTGTAATGGCCAATATGGCCGTTATGGTTACATCTCAATGCAATGTCCATTACTTTGAAAAAGAACCTCTATACTCTGCTCCAGCCAGCTCAGTTTTGTCCATTTTGCATTTTCACAACCGCACCATGGCTCCTCTTTCTTTCACTTCTTTCTTTCAACCATAAGCACATTATTTTACATTATTTCCTTTGAAAACTTAACTTTCTCTGCTGTAAAGAAGGAAACTGATTTTAAAAGGGAGCTTTTGTTATACTCAACATTGAAAAAAGTATTTAATTTTATTTTTTTATTATCTTACTTGCGTCTACTTTCCAATTTATGGTTAAATCTTAAATTATGTTTTTAATTTTTTATGGATCTACAAATATTCTGTATCAATCTTGAACCACAAAATTTTTTTTAAAAAAATTATCATATTATCATAACATATTTTAATATATTGTATATTAGTGAAACTATTGAAGAGAAGAAAACATATTAATTGACAATGTTCCTAATATGTAAATTTATCAATTTAGTGAATGGGTTTGTTAAATATCATAAAGAAAATAATTTTCTATATTTTTCTAATTATTTTGAAATTTTCAGAATTATTTTTAAATAGTTATAAATAAATTGAAACTTAAACATAAATTAAGCTTGATTAATACTCCTAATGCATATATCTATCAATTTAGTGAATGAAAAATTGAACAAAAAATTATGTGTACATAGTTTTTTAAATGTATGAAAATTATCAGAATTATAATAATTGATTATACATTAAATTGAAATTTAATTGCAAACTAAAATTTTAGTCTGATTAATGATTGTCCTCTACTTTCTATTTAGCTAGTAACACTAGTTATTTAAGTTGATTATTAATTTTGGTCCAATTATAGATGTAATGACCCTATCTGCAGTGTTTATGCTTCTTAGTTAGTTTAAATTCTTAGTTTTAATGAATTATGCCAATATTTCTTAGTTGTAAAATCTCGCAATTTCTTTGAAAAAAAAAATTGCATAGCGATAGGCTGTTACTATTACATTATGAATGCAATTCCATCACAACTGATTTTGACTTAGACCAGTTGCGCAGGAAATAAAAGGTGTTGGGACTTTGATATTCCTTTTCTTAAGAGTCAAAGACTAGTTGTTTAGAAAAAGCTCTAAAAGAGGATGAATCTATAGGATGAGTTTGTGCATGTCAGCGCAAGTCTGAGAAAAAAAAAAAATAGTATTAGTTAATAACCTATGGCTAAGGGGAAAAAGGTTATCTTGTCATCCAGGACAGGTAGAAGGGATGCTCTAAAGTCTAAAATAGTAATTAAAAAAAAGAGGAGTAAGTGTTTACATATAGGCTATAAAGAAGTGCTTTACATTTATTAGAAGTAGGGCTTCAAAGAACGGAGTCAATCAAAGGTCATAGAATTAGATTAAACTGACCAATATTATTTTGATTCCCTAATATCTTCAGAAAAATTAAGCAAATGAACATAAACCAAGAATTTTACCAAATGTCACGAAAATAAAGATGATCTTCTAAGAATTTGTGAGGAAAAGTAAATAATTTATTGCAATTTTTTTAACTCATTCTGTTATGTTTGGATTGACATACTAACCTTTACAAAAAGTACAGAAAAAAAAAGTAACTAATAAGCATTAATGGTATAAATAAAAAATGAAGGAATAAACTTGAAACAAAATATTCTTTTATTTACAAAATGGAAGTTTATAATGCATTAAGGTTCTACAAGGGAAAAAACATTTCAGAAATTGAGAATTTAAATGAAATTCAGAGATATAGAGAGAGAAAAATAATGATACCCCCCCCCAAAACCCCATCCTCTCTTCCTCTTATTTCTCCTCTTTAAATTCTATGACCTGGAGGGGAAAAAAAAAAAAATAGCCTTCCCCTTCGTCCAAGTACATCCCACCATCATTTTCTTTCTCATTCTGTTCTTTTTATTCTCTTCAAAAACACCTTCAACAGCTCCTCAAATTGGTCAATAACTTCACAAAATTGTATAGTACTTCCACACCAACTTTAAATATTTGGAACCATTCCAGTAATTTTGTATTTAACATGAGTTTATACTTATGTTTGGAAGATCATTAAAGGAGAACTTTATTGGCATAAGATGCTCAAATTGTAAAGAAATTAAGATTTACATTCTGTTACCTACCATAAGAACTACTTCAGCAAACCCAATGTCAAACACTCTAATCTCTTTTTCCCCCCCTTTTCTGTTCCATTTTATAGGTTACTCAAAACTTAGTCTTCATTTATCCTTCTTCTCATTCCTTAGAATTTTGCATGATTGCAATTTACAGTGCATTATGGAAACATCTCTCTAGGCTCTTCTACAAAAACTTCCCCCTCTTCATTCTTTAATTTTCCCTTTTTTCTTTCGTATTTTCTTTTCACATACTCCTTAATTCCTGAACAACTAAAATTTAATCAAAATTATCAAAAATACACATAAAAACATACCTCTCCTGCTTTCACTGTTATCACATGAGGTGTAAACCCCACACCTCCAACCCCTCCTGTAGGATAACACAACAGTTACATATAAGATTAAAATAGTTGATATTATTTATTCACATATACACATAAAATCACCTAGCGCATCCAGCTGCTTCTTGCCTGACCCAGGCGGCCTTCCCCTGTTCCGCTTTGAAGGAGGCTCGGAGGCCATACCAGGTGTGATACCCCCAGAATCCGCATGTCCTATGGAGTTAGCTGAGGGAGAAATAGGGGTAGGCGACAACCCCAAGGCAATGTTGCCATCAGGAGTGTACTTCCTAGGCCTCCCCCGCTTCTTCTTGGCCGGCTCCATACTAAACCTCATCCCTGAGGAAGAAGGCGGAGACGATCCATCGAAAACACCATCAGAAGAGAGCGGCCTCGATTGTTGGCGCGACGGGCCCGCAGAACCAAAGAGAAAACCAGCGCCAGCAGCGGGAGGAATGTTGGGATTGATCATATTCATAACGTGATGAGCAGCAGTGGAGGTGGTGGTAGGGTAGGAGGAGGTGGGGCCTAGTATCAGGTTGGCTTGAGATTGGTGTTGTCGCTGATGTTGTGGATGCGGTGGCATTTGCGGTGGCGTTGGCTGTGATTCTCTGGAGTCCATTGCGGTCTGCCTTGCCGTTTCAGATACGGAGGAAGACTGCTGTGGAATTTGGGTTTGGAAGATGAGCGCATGTGAGAGAAAATTGGGGGAAGTGAAAGAGTTAAAGCGCGTGTGGGAGTTATCTACACCAAGTACTACTGCTCATCGAACCTACCACTTAATCCGCGACGATGTGAAAAGAAGAATGCAATACAAATGCAAATTAAAGAACTACTAACTAGTAGGGAGCCGAAAGTAGAGGCGGAAGCGGGATTTATTTCTTATAAGGTTTTTCAGATTTTTTAGGGTTTTAAGGTTTTCTTTATGACTATTGACTTTTTTTTTTTTTTGGGCCTCTGCTTGGAGCTAATTTTACTCCATTGCTACGGTAACAAATGTAGCTATTGGTTAAAATACATTCCATCTGGTATTTTTTATCTGTACATTTATAATGTTTTTGTTTTTATTTCAATTAGTTTCATTTTAAAAAATTGAAAAGATATTATGTTTTTGAGTTTAATTACTAAAAAATTCATGTACTTTAGCGATTTTATCAAATCTATCTAATACTTTAATTTTTAATAAAATAATGCTTAAATTTCTTTTTTTTATTCAAATATATCCTAGTAATTATTTCGATGGATTGAAATTGGAATAATTTGAGTTGAAATTTTTTTAAAAAGAAAATTGTGACACATGAAAAAATAAAAGCCAATTCACTTATTTTTCTCTTTCCTGCCTAAAACTCACCATTTTATAGAAAGGGCCAAAACCTAACCTGTGTCTTTTTTTTAAAGGACTTCAAGTCATTTGTTTCTATTGTTTTCATTTCAATCTCATCTGTTTAAAACTAGAGTGCTTGAATAAAAAATTCTACCAATAACAATTCAATTCCAACATCTATGATTGAAGTTCTTATTTTTTATTTTTTGGTTTTGCATTTGAAGGAAATCATTGAGAATGTGAAAGTATCGAGATTTTAAAAATTTTTGATGTTGTCAAATGGAATTGGGTGTTGGATATTGTTGGTAGTGTAAATGACAATAGAAAGCGCAAGAAAGACATAAAAAAGGTAAGTTAAATTATTTACTCCAAAACCGTTATAAGGTTGTTGCTTATAAGGCTCAAAATAAATTTTTTATTTGTTAAATAACAAAGGACTTTCATGGAAGCATTTTTTATAATTAATTGTTTACAAACATTTTTTTAGTATGCTTGTTGTTTTCAAGCTTTTTTTTGCATTATGGTGGTGTCATTTATGATAATGATAGAGAGTTCAAATACGGAGGTGGAGAGCTTAGAACCAAACTTGATTGCAGACAAAATCCAGTGGACTGAGTCAACCTCTCCACTATGTCCACAAAGTGACCTGACAAGCAAAGATTATATCTTAGATCTTGACTCTCAAGATCCCTATGAGTTGTATGATTATTTCAAGAAACATGAGTTAAATCCCACAGAAAAAGGGTCCATCAATAGTGAAGATTCAAAATATTAGTACCTAAATTTGTCTGCTTCACATGAGCTGACAATAAAGAAGCCAGTTGTCCCTCACTATGTTTTTCTTACCTTGTAAATGTGTGAAATAAGTATGTGATTGGATTATGGTACTGTGAGTATGTATGATCCCTCTATATAAAGGGATTTCATTATGTCTTGAAGGATAAAACATGTGTTGGATTAGAATGGTTAATCCTAAGTCTTAAACCACTTTTGATCTTGACAAAGGAGATTGATCAATTCTAATTATTCATTTAAGTGTTTTTTGCAGTTTTTAGTTAGTCTCTATATTTGAAGTTGGATGAAGTCCTTAATCTTCAAAGAAACAATAGTGCCTCCAAATTCGTGATCGCAACTTCATTAATCACAACCGCGAACTAGACTAAGGCATATTGACAAATTGGACAGATGGATTCGCAGCCCTATTCTCTGCCGCGACCAATTCAAAGAAATGAGAGCAAAAGTCATAGACGAATTTGCAGTGAGTGTCACGCCTCAGTCGCGACCTCAAAATTTGAAGTGACTGAAAAGGGAATCAAGTACACAACCACAGCTTGACAAGTGTCCCAGGTGATCGTTGAAAGGCAAAAATCGCGATGGCAACTTGTGGGTAGCGACCGCGAATCATGAGAAAGAAGATGACCATTTTCGGCAAATAATTTTGCATCTTGAGTCACAACCTGTATAAGGAGAATCGCGACCATTACTTTTGTGAGCAGGTGAAAGGCAACGACTACATTTTTCTAATGAACCAATGGCAAGATGACACGTGGATTAGTAATTAGACACAAATAGGGTTTTTCGCCGCAAGTTTTGGCTCTGTATGAAAATTAGAAAATTGCGACCGTGAAAGAGTAGTAGCGACAGCAAATGAGTCATGACAAGCATTTAATGCAAAAATCTATGTAGCATACTTTGAAGATTTGATATCAATTTTATTGCAATGTCTCTTTGGTGGGTAGAGGTTATAAATACCTCACCAAACAGATGTAAATGCAAGAGAATTCATTAATTTGTAACCCATACTCTTGCAATTTTGCTACTTAATCTTTTCTCTTCCTTAGGTGATTGTTTGGTGTGAGCATAAAATACCATTTGTAAATGTTATAGTGTGAGCCTGTAAAAACACTAAAAGAGGTTGTTTGTAAGCCTTCAAAACATAAGTGTAAAAGTTTGGTGTGAGCTTGAAAACACCATTGGCAGATAGTAGAATACCCAATTGCTGAGAATTGGAGAGTGGACGTAGGGTCGATTATACCCGAACCACTATAAATCTTGTATCTTCATTCTATGCTTTCTCTTTCTTATCTTTTTGTTTTAATTTTTTATACACCAATTCAACCCCTCTCCCCCTTCTTAGTGCCTAGGGCCAACAACACTCCTGTACGAATTCCTCTCTTGTGAAATATAATGTCATTCTAAATACATCTCTTAGCAAAAGTTCTTACGTTATTTCTTTCTCCTGTCTTTTGATCCTTCAATCTGATTCAATTATTCCATGTTACAATCACTAATAGGACAAGTTCTTGTTAAGGGACTAGAAGAGTTCGTTGTTTTAGAACTAGTCATATTTGTGGTTATAGCATGCACATAATTGGTATCAGAGCCTAACAAGTTTTCTTATTATTAGAGAAGAATTAATGAAGAACTGAGGCAAAATTCTAATCATGGAACTAGTTAGAGATCAACCTTCATCTTTATACACTAACCCTTCTATTCCTCTCAAAGTTACTTTTCATCCACCTATAACTTATAAAAGAACATCTTCTAAAATATACTACCTATATGAAGTTAACTATGTTCCAGAAACCTAAAAAATTTAAGATATAGATGTACCTTTTCTTAACCCATATGATGTTTTCTCAAGACAAAAGGGTTCATGGACTCTTTCCATTAGAACTCTCATCCGACAATCTTCTAAACCTATCAAGGAGTACATACAGTCTTCAGCCTTTAACTAATGTACTATTTTGGCCTCTGGTGAAGAACAGTTTATAAATCTGGAAATTCCTCAATAATTCCTACACCAATGACTTTCTAAGAAGTATACCACATCCATTTTGGAATTATAAGGCTTGTTGTCTCCTGTCACGGGAGAAAAAAGGTTACCAGTATTTGCTAGAATTGCATTATTGAATACCAGGTATCTAGGGCATCAACATGCAGTAATTGGAACTGTGGAGATATCTCTAAGTGTAGGATATGTCATGTTCATTTTTTTATCCAAACTTCAACTTTGCTCTGATAGACCTTCACGTCCTTTTAGCCCTTAAAGTCTAGCTTCATATTGTAGGGCACCCCAAATAGCTTCAGCCACTATTTCCACACTTCATTATCAAATGATCTATACAATCCAAGACCATGTTATATAGATCTTTCCTTATCCCACTCTGATGATGCCCTACTCATCATATTAAATACCTAAAACACCCTGACCTACATCTATGTACCTAAATAGATTTCCAGGAAAGAACTCTTCAAACTCTTACTTGAAAGATGGGTAACTAGCTATGAGAAACTCCATTAAAATACCCAACTAGTTCAATCTATAGAACCCATTTTTGAAAGAAAAGCCTGATGATATTGTGGAAACTAGATTTGTCAAATCCTCTTATATTTCTTCTTCCACACCTTTAACCTTTTCTACTTAATTTGTGATAACCCCTTATTAGCTAGAGTCAGATGTTCCAATTGTCTACTTCAAAATAGATGGACAACCTATTTATGCTTTTAAAAGGGATGAACATTATTTCTTTTAGCGTGATGATTATGTTTTTGGCTATGAAACAAATGATGAAGACACAAAGAAGAAAAAAATAAAGAAGAAGTAGTGATTGTTCTAAAAAAAAGTTTTAAGAAGAGATTTGAAGATAAAGATCCTTCAATTTCAACTATGGGAGAACCCTCTAGAACATATGATTACTTAGTCCAGTATGGTCCATGTCCTGTTAACACCATATCTCATCCTCTGACACCACATCAACCAAAACCAAAACAACCTTTGCCTTGTTATAAACAAGCCTTCAAATGGATCAAAAAAGAAAAAACTACACCTACACCTATAAAGCCTTTACCCTAGATTTTTATGATGCAAAGTCATTTCTCAACCATTTATGAAGAAGAGTTTCCACTATTGATAGACCAAACCAACCCTACAATAAATAACATGACCATGGGTTCCATAAAAAATCCTTAAGGAGTTAATCCAAAAGGGCAGCCTTTCCAAAGAACTCAAGTTAAAGTAATTTTAAACTGGCAAACGGAGAATGCCCATGCACAAAATAAAATTTTAAAGAAAATAGAATCCAAGGTTGAGCAGGTTTCAAACCATGTGGAACATGCTACAATGGCTTTATCTAAATATCAAAAGGAGTATATGTTTTGATGACACGATTACAAATGCAGATTGAGGAGAAACACAACAGGATTGTGAGGATGATTGAACAAAGGAATTATACTCTTGATTTCAACCCAAAGATAGTTGAGATCCAGAAACTAGAAGAATAACTTTCTAGCATAGAGAAAGATGTAAAAAGAAAATCAATTGAGCCAACACCAACCATACCTTTCGATCCTTTTAATTTAACAACCCCAACTTACCTTACTATATAAGCTTCACCTATACCCTCTATCCTATATACACTAATCACAGTTGATTTAGAATACATGGGGCTTTCTATAGATCTTTTTAACAAAAAACTTCTATCAAGAAAATTTCCTATGGAATCAGAAACTAAACCACCAAAGAACCCAATTGCTACCCAAATGTCCACCCTCAGTGAATCCACTAGAAAATATCCTAAACCACCAAAGAATATGATAATGAACCCCATAATTAAATTTCTTTCCAAAGCTTCTTCAAATTTACACCTCTTGTTCTCTAGCCCATAACACACAAAGAATATCTCTCTGAATCCTCTAACTCAGACTCCTTAAGTTTTATCTGTAGTAAAAGTGAAGAAGAAATTCTTAGTGTAACTATGGCATATCCTCCTCCTACTTCTGTAGGACCTTAACCGATAGAGTAATCAATAAGATAGTCAACCAATAGCCCCCCTTACATTGTTGATCCTCTGACAGAGATGGAAATAGATTCTCCATCTTTAAACAATTTTACTCCCTTAATAAGAGGACCTTAGTTCAATATTGATGATATGTCTCTTATCCTCTATAGAAAAAAGCTCCAAGAGTTTGGAGCGTAGATTGACACTTAGATGAAAAGGCCAAACAAGACTCTGAAAAAGGTCCTAGAAGAATACATTACCAAGCTAACCAAAAAATTACAAGAATGGTATATGAACCTCGATGAGTATAGTAAGCTGAAATTGGTTCAGGTAGCCCAAATTGGAGAATTTCTAGTTTATATTTTTCATGGGTTTATGGAAGGAGTCATGGATCAAGCAAAATTGTCTTGACGAGAGTGCTATAACATGGAATGTTGTTCCCTGCTAAAGATAGATTTGGACCTCCATTTCCAAAAAAATATCTCAAAGGTTTATCATCTCCAAGGAGCAAATAATCTTGATCCCAAACAAGCCTTTGTAGTATCTCTTTAAAACCATTAGCAGCAGTAATCCATTGTATCATCCAATAAAAGGAAAAAGTTTGAATAGTTTCTCTCTGGGAGAAATTTATCAAATTATGCTTCAAGCTTTATAAAGAATTCGTAAACAAAGGAGGGTCATTAATAAGATGTTCTACAGATGAAAAGATCCTTCATTCAAAGAAGCTTGTAAGAGACCATACTTGTTGAATAAATGTAGTGGAAACTAGAAAGACTGCTATTGTCCTTCAAAGAAAAAGAAGCATTACTTTAAGATGATGAGAGAAAGAGGTAGAAAATATTCTAAAAAGAAGAAATGGAAGCTTTTTAGAATGAAGAAATACAAGGGAATAAATAAGTTGGACAGATGTTATCTTTATGGGAAAAGAGGTAATTATGTAAGAATTATTTAAATAAGACCAAACAAGTAGCAAAGATGATTCAACATATTCAAATATTTTTAGCAATTGACCTAGATGATGCTGACATCGAATTTGTTTTCTTTATTGATGATGAGCCTTCTCTAGATGTTATCTTTGCTATACAAGACTTATTTTCAAATGAAGATGAATATGTAGAAGAAGAAGATATTCATTTTCATTTAATCACTAGCATGACCTACTTGTCCAACATTTTAGATCTCATGAAGTAAAACTCCATTAATAAATAAATGAGAATGGAGTCAAACCATTCAATTCCTCTAGCTTATGTCCACTTATTCCCTTAGAAATATTCAAAGCGAATTAAAGTTATGACATTCATAGATACTAGAGCTCACTAGTATATTCTCAGTCTTAAAGTTCCCCCGTACAAATATTGGAAGCATCATAAGCAGTATTTTCAAGCTATTAATGAAGAAATCTTTCATACTAGCCTCATTATAGATACCCAGTCACCATTTAATTCTTCATTGGTTGCAAGATTCATATTAAATTCCTTAGTTCATCTTTGCCAAACAAGGATTTGGTTATTGGATTTATTCTCTATTAGGCCTCAAATTCAAAAACTATTTTGAGCCATACACAACCACAAAATCCTTATTTCTAGCTCAATCTCTTTCAGCCCAAATAGCCTCATCATTTGTTACTATCCAAACAAAACTCCAAACCCACTATTGTGTCAATAACCACACCGAATTCTGAGGTAAAAACCTTAAACCACTTTGGCCTAATCTTGATTTTGTGATATCCCTACCTTTTAAACAAAATGAAGACATTAATCCTACCAAAGCTGCACACCCTAAAAGGAATCTAGATGATCTAGCCCTAGCCTACCAAGAATGTTCTTAACTCTTAGCCCAAAACCTCATTGAACCCACGAAGTCAGATTGCACCCATCAATTTTTTTATGTTAATAAAAGATCAAATCAAATGAGAGGAAAAAAGAGACTTGTCGTTTATTATCGACCTTTAAATCATTTCCTAAAAGATGACAAATTTCCCCTTCTAAAAATTTCCTCTTCATGTATTCATTATCTAACTCAAAATACTTTTCAAAGTTTGATCTTAAGGTGGGTTTTTTGCAGCTTGGTATTGTACTCAGGGAAAGGCATAAAATAACTTTTCGTGTTCCCAAGAAACAATATCAATGGACAGTAATGTATTTTGGACTGAAAGTTGCTTCATCACTGTTCCAGAAGGCTATGATCCCTATTTATGAGCTCATTCTCCATAGTGCATTGGTCTACATTGATGATATCTTATTATTTTCTCCAAATAAGTAGGCCTATGAAGAGTTTCTAGCCTAATTTGTTAATCTTACAAAATAATATAGTGTCATGCTTTTAGCCATAAAGACGCACATCGTCAAAGATAAGATTGAATTTCTTGGAATGGTCTTTCATGATGGTCAATATCAACCTGGCTCATATATTAGAGCAGAATTATTAAAGTTCTCGGACACTAATCTCTCTTAAAAGCAAATCCAACAGTTCCTTAGAATTACAAATTATTTAAGAGATTTTATTCCCTATTTTACAAAGAAAGCAAGTCCTCTCTGACAGATGTTAAAAAAAAAAAAAAGAATCCTCCACCATGAAAAGAAGAATAGATTATAGTTTAAAAAGTCTTGAAAGAAGAGCTACAGAATTTGCCACCTCTTTAGATCCCCTCCACAGGAAAAAAAAATTCTTCGAACATATGCAAGTGATCATTACTGGGGAGCAATTCTTTTAGAGGAAAAGGATAAGAAAAGATGAATATGTGCCTATGTAAATGGACAATTCAAGAATTCAGAACTCTACTACCATTATACCTTTAAGGAAATCCTAGCTGTAAAGAATGGAATAAAGAAGTTTGAATTCCACCTCATTAGGCATCATTTTACTATTATGATGGACTATTCATCTTTTCCAAAAATGTTTAAATTCAAAGGAAAGAATCTACCATATCCTTAATTACTTCATTGGAAAGAATGGTTTAGCAAATCTCAAATTAGGTTATATTTAGCTTTAGGAGAACCACATGAAGTAAAGTTCCCCATCACCTATACTCAACTAATTGATTTAGCCAATAAATAGATTTTGGTTTATCAATCCCTTTTAATCCAAACTTATAGGTCGACATTTCTAGATATTTTAGGATTTCAATTATCCTTTTCTTAAGGTTTATACCTTCTTAGACTTTACAACTAGAAATACTGGAGCTTAGAGATGGCCAAAATAATTTTTATCCTTTATATGGTATTTTTGCCATCTTTATATTGTAACATCCTTATCCTCATTTATTGGCATTATCGTATGAACATATTCATTACATAAATGATTTGAAATTCCACATGAACATATGCATTGGATAAATGATCATTTAGATATGTGAATTAGATAAGCATGACGATGACACTTGCACAATTGCATTCAAGACACTTGAACATATATGCAATGTTTGTATAGTTGTATGACAAATTATCTTATGTTGTGTGCATGACATAACATCATAAATAATGGTGTTTTAGAGCATATTTAAAAGTATAATGAGCATATGGGGATTAGGAGACAAATAAAGGTGATGAAAGAGTGAAGAAAAGGAACTAAAAGAGGAATATTAAATTTCCAACTAATGGTAGTGAGACACCATGATTTTGTCTTATTAGGGTAGGTACACAAATTAAAATTTTCATCTTTTAGGATCAGATTTGAGAGCCAAAAATGTAAGGGAGTGCAAAAATAGAAAGAAATAGGAAGAACGGAGTACGAAAAAGAAGAAGAAGCAGAAGAGGAACAAGAGGGAGAAGAGCGGGATCTTTTTCCCACTTAAAATTCCTCCCACATAACATCTTAAACATACATGATTAGGAAGAATTATGGAGTCATTTAAGATAGAGCTCATGTATAGAGGTTGAAGCTCAAAAGAAACAAGAGCTTATTATGTTGATTTTATTGTTAGAGCAGATTTTGTACCCACAATTTCATAATCCTAGAAGAAGAATTAGGAAAAGTGTGAAACATGAAAGTTGTAGCTTTATGCCCCATCTAAATGAATGTAAAATAGTTTTTCTTAATTCGATGTGTGTGAGGAGATATGGCTCCTTCATTAGGGCTAGTTCATAACTAATCGAAATCTCCTTAGTCTTTCTGTTTCATATATTTTAATGACCTTATGTGCTGATTTAGATAAGGTATAGGGTTATATCCCTTATAAATATATGTAAAATAGTTTTCCTTGATTTATTGTGTAGAAAGAGTTATGGCTCATTGATTGTAACTGACCTTGAACCTGATAAAACCTCATCAATCTTTTAATTCTATATTCTAAGAATTTGATGGCCATATAATTAGAATTTGATGATGTACGAAGCTTTAAGGTTGTATATTTATGTCTGATATATGTTCCTATAAAATATTTTTACCAAATTTAGCATGGTTGATGATGTATTTCCCATTCATCATGACTGATTGTCAATATGTTAAAAACCTGCTCACCCTCAATTTGGTCTTTTTTTTTGGGACTTTATAGATTGAATTAGACAATGAGTAGAACATGAAAAAAATGTTCCTTTATGTGTTTTATAACTTCTGGTAAATCAATTTTGCAATTGGATTTGTACAATTTGAGATACACCCAAGATTGTAAGAGCTACTCAGACGAGGATGACATTGAAACAAGACAAAATTCAAAAATTCACCATATTTTCTGTCTTATTTTGACTTGAAAATTGACTATGTTGTATCATTATGTGTCTAGTATATTTTTTAAAAAAGAATCAAGTCATTTGGATAAGTAAATCTAAAATTATTTTTATGAAAGTGTAGCAAGGTCAGGCTACCACACAAGAAAAATATGCATAAACACTAGGTCTACTTGCATGAAATATGTCATAGTTGCATACCAAACATTCATAATCATTTTGACATACTTATAACCAAGTATGTATCAAATGTTAGGATCTCAACACTTTAAGGAAGCCCTAGAGAGAGAACTAAACCTACCATAAAGGTTAGTTACTTCAAAAGGTGAGTAAAAGCCATAATTAGATTCTAATGTGTATATGTGATGATTTTATGATATGGTTGTGTTCTATTACATGTATGTGTGATTGAATTGTAACATTTTATATGTGAATACAAGTCAAGTGAGATTTATATGATCTTAATGACTACTTGGTACACCATTGTGGATGAATACCTGCATATGGAACTAAAAGGATATTGTGACCGACTCATCAAATAATTGCAAATCACTTGAAAAGGGAACAATATGTCCTATTGGCACATGTCATTGATAAAGTGATCCACTTGTTATATGGAACCAGCAAAATTAAATGTT
Source organism: Omphalea diandra (assembly GCA_949677035.1). NCBI lineage: Eukaryota > Viridiplantae > Streptophyta > Magnoliopsida > Malpighiales > Euphorbiaceae > Omphalea > Omphalea diandra. The sequence continues at coordinate 21,974 of CATIWR010453240.1, read as the reverse complement.
ACTTGAATCATATTAATTCCCAAGAGTAGTGTTTGCCTTGCAAGGTCACTACAAAAATTAATCTATTGCATTTACACTTACATAGTCAATTATTATATTGTAATGTATCCTAATGATATTTGATTGTTGGTTGTGTCATAAGAATATGATCATTATTTTTATTCATTAAGTCATGACTAACCAAATCATAATTATGTTTTTTAGATACTGAAGCATAGGATTTGGATACTTTGGTGCATAGCGTTTTACATAGAGACACAGGAATCACAAGTCGTTGACTGAATTCCAACTCTCTTTCTCCTTATGTCATGTACATATATCTAGATAAGAACTAGTTTATGGTCACTGACCTTAAATATTAGTTAACATATATGTACATTAAATACATGTTGGATTGTGTATGTATGATGAATCAACCTTTATGCATATGTAATTTTAGACATGAATGCCATGATTAGTAAATGAAAATGGTTGTTACATATACTATCGCAGTTGAAATTCGACCTTACCATTTCTGGTCCTATTTAACAAAAATAAAAAAAGGAAGCAAAATTAATTCCCATATGGTGACCTTTCTATAATGGTTTTAGCCCCTAGAAAGGTGGATCACTTTTTGCAATGTAAGGTTCAAATCAAATGAGCCTTAGACAGCTCTTAACGAAAGAATAATCCTTACTTTCCATGGACCTTGTTTTGTGAGCCCTTCAAACATGAAACCCATGGTGATTTATCATGTTTATGAGGAAAACTAATTTTCCCTTTACACCTATGAAGTCTTTAGTCATCGAGCATAGTTTAGAGAATTTCAAAGGCACATGTGTTAATAAAATAAGATAATTCCATCAGAAATCTGGCCCCCTCTCTTAAAAGATACTTCGTAGGACTATCTTTGATTTAGATACCAAACAAACTTGATGGCAGATAAAATCTAGTGAACTGAGTGAACCTCTCCATTTTGTCAATAAAAGGACCTGATAAGCAAAGATTATATCCCAAATCCTGACTCTTAAGATCCCTATGAGCTATATGATTATTTCATTAAGCATGACCTAGACCCTACAGAAAAATGGTCCATCAATAGTAAAGATTTAAAATATCAGTACCTAAACCTATCTCTTTTACATGAGCTGATAATAAAGTAGCCAGTTGTCCCACATTATGTTTTTCTTATCTTGTAAACATGTGAAATAAGTGTGTGATTGGATTGTAATAGTGTGAATATGTATGATCCCTCTATATAAAGGGATTTCATTATGTCTTAAAGGATAGAACACCCTGGTAAGAAATTCCTTTCTTGTGAAATATAATGTCTTTCTAAATATATCTTTTGCCAAAAGTTCTTACATTATTTCTTTCTCTTATCTTTCGATCCTCCATTCTGATTCAGTTAATCCATGGTATAATCACTAAGAGGATAAGTTCACGTTGAAGGACTAGAATAGTTTATTATTTTAGAACTAGTCATATTTGTGGTTATAGCATGCAAATAATTGGTATCAGAGCCTAACGAGTTTTCTTATTGTTGAAGAAGAATTAATAAAGAATTAGAGGCAAAATTCTAATCATGGAACCAATTAGACATTAACCTTCATCATCATAGACTAACCTTTCCATTCCTCTTACAGTTACTCTTCTTCTACCTGTAACCTATAAAAAACATCTTCTTATAAAATAGATTACTTAAACGAACTTAGCTATGTTTCAGAAACCCAAAAAATCTAAGATACAAATGTACCTTTTCTTAATCCATATGATGCTTTCTCAAGATAAAAGGGTTCATAGACTTGTTCCATTAGAACTCTCATCCAATAATCTTTTAAAATCATCAAGGAGTATGTAGTGTCTTCAGCCTTTGACCAGTGTACATTTTCGACCTCTGGTGAAGAATAGTTTGTAAATATGGAGTGATTATAATAAAATGGAATATAACTTTATAGTAAATGTGTTTTTCCATATTAGGCTACACAAGGTAGAGAAAATGCGCTACTGTGTCAATTAATGAAGGAGTGAGATATATTAGGGAAGGGACAAATTGTAACATCTTTATCCTCTTTCATTAGCATTCTCACTTTAACATATTCATTACATAAATGATTTGCAATCTCACATGAACATATGCATTGGATAAATGATTAGTTAGATATGTGAATTTGATAAGCATGACAATGGCACTTGCACCATTGCATTTAGGGCACTTGAATATAGATGTGATGTTTGTATAGTTGCATGGCAAATTTTCTTATGTTGTGTGCATGTTATTATATCATAAATAATGGTATTTTAGAGTTTATTTAAAAGTAGAAGGAACATATAGGGATTAGTAAATGGATAGAGGTGATGAAGAAGTGAAGAAGAGTGACTAAAAGAGAAAAATTGAACTTCCAACCAACAACAGTATGCCACTATGATTTTGTCTTATTATAGTAGATATATAAATTGAATTTCTCTTTTTATAAGCATATTAGAGAGGAAAAAACTTGAGGGGATGCCACAAAAGAAAAAGAGCTAAGAAAGAAAGAAAAAAGAAGAAGAAGAAGAAGAAGGAGAAGAAGAAGAAGAAGAAGGAGAAGAAGAGGAGAAAGAAAAATAAGATAACTATAAAGAAACCCTAAACTTTTCTAGTTTTGGCAAAAGAGGTAAGTGATTTTAATATTCTTTCATATGAAATTCCTCCCTCACAACTTGTTGAACATGGATAATTAGTAAGAAGTATAGAGTAATTATAGGTATAGCCAATGTATTAAAGTTGAAGCTTAAGAGAAATAATTATACTTGTTTTATTGTTTGAGCTAATTATGTTAGTTTTATTATTAAAGCAGATTGTTGCACCCACGATTTCATAACTTGAAAGAGGAATTATGGGAACTGTAAAATATCAAAGTTGTAGTTTTATGTTTCATCTAAGTGTATGTAAAACAATTTTGATTAATATGGTGTGTGAAGAGCTATGACACTTGCATTAGGACTGGTTCATGATCTATTAAAACCTCCTCAGTTTGGCCTTGTTCACATATTTTGATGACCTTATTTGTTGATTTAGACAAAGTGAAAGATATGAAATTTGTAGGTTTATATCCCACCTAAATGCCTATGAAATATTTTTCCTTAATTTATTATGTGAGAAGAGATATTGCTCTTTAATTATGACTAACCCTGAACTTAATAAAACCTAGTCAACCTATTGATTATGTTTACCTAGAATTTGATGGCCATAGAATAGGAATTAGGTGATATGATCTCTCTCATCCTTTTTTGACACTAGCACTATGTTAGCTAACTATTCAAGGTAATCAACTATTTCTAAAAACTTTACGTTTAACTACTTTGCCACTTCTTCCTTAACTAACTGAGCATACTCTGGTCTCATCCTTCTTAACTCTGCTTCACCAGCCTTATATGCGGGTAAGTCGAAATCTTATGCTCAGTTATTTATTGATCAACCCCTGATATATCCTCATATGTCTAAGCAAAGACCTCTTAATACTATTTGAGCAACTATTCAAACTTCTTTCACTCTTCTGGTGTGACATCACTGGCAATAAGTAAGATTCTTAAATTTTCCTATGTGCTAAGATTAAATGCACTGATATATATAAAATTGATATTAAATATGCTTATGAAATGATGCATGTTATGTACACTACCATTAGGAAAGACATCACATAAGTAAGCAAATTTGTCATTCATTGCAGTAAACTTGGAAATGAATACATCATCATCTTTAAATAGACTAAAGATAAAAACATTAGTGGTATCCATAAAAATTTATTTTAGCAGACTAGCATGAATCTTTTTAGCATTAACCTTCTCTTTTCTATAACCTTCTTCTTATCAATCACCTGAGCTGAGTTTAAGTCACCAATCTGTTTAGTACTTTTTCCCTTTCTAGATTCTGTACCAGTCACTACTTTCACCACCCTTTCGAAAACTTATTCCATCTAATTATCTCCTAGCTTAATCTTCATAAAGCTCTTATAGGGTGCCACCCCCCCTTTTGACTTAGCTTATTTAAGATCTGATGCCTGACCCTATACTTTCTCACCATCACCCATGTCATCGATGGAACTTACAATCATATTCCCAATATGTACTAAGTTTAATCTAATGTATGTTATGTGAACTTGTGTAATCTGTATATCCCTATTTTGGATTGATAATGGGTATATCTTAATTCATCAAGCTAGATTGCTTCTTCTTAGGGTTTTCAACCGTGGCCCAAAATTATTATCTAGCAAATACTACTTGTGCTACTCATAAGACATCTTTCACTTATCATTCCATTATTAGCTGGTTAATGGGCCATACAGAACTATAGATTGCTCTAGTCTCTAAGTACTATTTTTCACCACCTGTTTACCCTTTTTTTTTCTTTTTGTTTTCCTAACTGCCATAAAAAAGAATGCTTTCTTGAGATCATCCATAGTATCGTCATCCAATGATTTCTTATCTTCAAGAGTGGCCACCTACCTAGCTTCTCCAACTACTTTCCCTTCTTCCATAAAAAAATCAGATAGAGGCCCATGCAAATCGCTTACTTCTAGCTTTGTCCCTTTTCCACGATTATCGAGTCCTTTTTTGATGGTTTGGGTCGGGATATTTGAAAACTCTGACATTCCTATAGAATTCTTTTCCATCCCCTAACGTGATACAAAATTAATATTTTTCATAATTCTCATCACCTTTGAGTCAACCCATTTGTCTATAACTTTTATTAACTGAAAACCTCTGACACAAATACATTGAATGTTAATATAATTTTCCCAAATTTTGCACAGATAATAACCACCTCACCCTTGTTAGGGATCTCAACCTTTTAATGCACAGTGGATGGCATTCCTCCCAATAGGTGATACCATGGTCTTTTTAATAACAATGAAAAGGTAAAAAGGATTTCCAACACTATAAATTCCACTATCGCTTTTACAATACCAATCTTTACCATAGTCTTGAATACACTAGCAAGCGACCTTCTACTATAGTCCTAGTCCTAAATGATACAATCTGATGCCTTTGAATCCTTCTTTAACACACCAAATTTATGCAAGAGCTTTAAAAGAGAAATGTTAATCCTAGATCCATCGTCAACCAACACACATAGAGTGTGTTTCCCCTTTACCTCGACTCTTATGAATAAAGCTAGATTATGATCCCATTCTTCAGGTGGCAAATCTTTATCAAAGAAAGTGATTTTCCCTTTATGGGTGACCAAAGTAACAATATCCTTCGATGTGGCTTCCCTAAAGATAATCAAACTTGATAAAGCATCCACCATGGTCTTCTTATGGTCCTAAGAAGTGATGAGCAATTCCCACATACTAATCTAAGCTGACATCTTCTTCACCTACCTTAGAATAGGGTTATCTTCCTCTTCTTTGCTATAAGCTCATCCACTTTTTTCTCCATCCTCAGTTCCTTAGGACCTTCTCTATCAAAGTAATATTTTCTACTTTAGTTTAAATGGTTTACATGTTCTCCTTCTCTCTCCTCATCACTTTCTTCCTATAACTTAATCTTCCTCTTCCTTTTCTCTTCTTTCATCTCTTCATCTAAACTCTCCTATAAGTTAATGGTGCAAACCACAATAGTAACCTTCTTCAGTACTTCTTTAATGGTGGCCATAACAACTTCTGTAAAAATTCTAGAATCTATTATAAATGTTTCTTGGTCGGAAGGGGGAATAATATGATAGTTCAGGAGATGATTTCCCCTTATACTCATTTTTCCAACATTGGGCGAAACAATCATCTTATTTTTTATGAGATCTTAAATTTCTTGCCTCAAGTTGTAATAGACATCACTATTGTGTCCATCCCCTTGATGAAAGGCACAATATGCATTAGCATCATACCGCCTTAGTAATGGATTGGGAGGTGGTTTGGGTGCTAGAGGCTTCAATAGCCCTTTCTTTTATCATTTCTCAAATTCCTTAGACAAAGGCATTCCCAAATCTATAAACTATTTCAGAGCCCTTACTATATTTATGTTAGTTGTCTTATTTCCTTTTTCTTGAGGGTGAGATGGGGCACTTCTTCTTCCCTCATATTGTCTTTTTTACTCAATCTCTAACTCTTCAACTTGCAATTTGACTTCTCTAAGGTTTTCAAAATTTTATATTACCATACCCTTGATTTTGGTACTAATACTTAGTAGTGCTCCCCAAACTATCATTCGAACATGTTCCCTCTCAGTCAGCCTGGTATTTACCTTAGAGATTATTTTTCTTCCACCTTTTTATATGGTTGTCAAAACTTTCCCCAGATTTCTATTTTAGAGGCTCCATATCTTGCAAGGTGACCTCAAAATCTGAATTATAGGTACAATGCTTCTCAAGAGCCTCTGTCAACTCTTTCTAGTCTTCCCTAATAGTTTTTAGCTGATTGAAATGCCACATTTTAATAGATCCCTCTAATGACAGCTCAAAAAGTTCCAACATGGTGTTGGTGGGTACCCCATATGCCTTCATAACTAGGACATGTGAACGAACATGATTCTTCACATATACCTGTGAACTTTGGAAGCTCAGGCATTTGAAAGTTAATTGGATGTTTTTTAGGTTTATGGGCAAGCAACTCTTTAATATCAGTTCCTCTCTCCAAACCTTTGGCTTTCAAAGTCTTTTTCATCTTTTCTAGTTGCTTAGCAAAGTCATCAAATCAAGTACTCTCTTTTTTGCTTTCCATAGGCTTATTGAGAGTAATAGTAGTATGTCCCACTTTTTTTGTCATCTTATTCTTATGGTACTCTTTCATCCCAAATAAATTATCACCAATCACCATAGGTTAAGATGTCTCCATAGGTGCCTTTCCCTTATTAGTTATATTAGCAAAGATTTCTCCCTTCTTCAGAATCTCATTGAGGTGTTTGTTTACCTCCTTGGTAATCCTTTCCTCCGTCTTATGATTAAACTTAACCATTATCCTTTTTAGCACTTCTAATTGGTATTGTAGCTTCCATGAGTAGCTCAGGTCTTTTGATCGAGTTAAAGATCTTTTTTTTCTTAGCGAACCGGTTACCCCTTCGTTTCCATAAGGGTTTAGAAGAACTATGATGGTTGTAAGATAAGATTTATCAATATATGTATGAATAAATAAAGAATGCATGTATGCATGAGATATACACATTATTAGCAAAAGATCCTTCCATCCTTATTCCTCCTAAAATTACATGAGGTCTAAAAGCCTATTTCCTAGGTTTAGTCTCATTTTTCTGCTAATAAGAGATAGAGAATGTGCATATAGTCACCTCTGACAAAAAGGGTCAAAGTCCTTAAAGAATTTATACACAAAGGAACTAAAGACATAACAAATAGGGGTATATAAGGGAAAACTCCATACATTGCTCGAATAAGAAAATTTACAAGGAAATGGAGAATACCTTTAGCAAGGAAGAGAGGGATGTACATAAGTTTTTACATAAGAAATGAGAACCCTTTGTATAGTGGGGCAAGGGAATATGCAAATATTCACATGAAGGGGTGATTACATTAGGGAAAGTGGGGTAATAATGGTATTTACATAGGTAAAATCCTATCTATGTTCTTTAAGGATTTTAACTCTCCTGTTTAAGAAAAAATATAGACAAAAGGGGAATTCTATTCCAAGGTGTTATTAGCTTCTACAGTACCCAAAGGGTTGAGTTGGTTATCATAATTGATGGTTCTTATAAGCTTAAGGGATGATTATCATAACCCCTCATTTGATATACTCGAAAGTGATTGGCTTATGAGTAATGAACCCTCCTCACCATCTCTTAAGCCCGAATGAAGCTTAAGTCTCAAGTTTGGAGAACCTATTGGTTCTTTAAAGGCAGACCTAGTGCGTGTAGTGACGCATGAGGGCTATATGAATTTAATTTAGACTAATTAATTACAAAGTAATATGGTAAAAAGTGAACTATAGATTAAACATAAAGTCAATTTTGAGTCCGCAACGAATTCACCATTGTAAGCACTTCAAGATTTCGCTCAAACGAGTTAAATTTTGCTTACGACTCCATCCAATGATTGAACAATAGGGGATTGAGAGGACAAAGTTTATATATTGGTAATAATGCTAAACAGTGGCTCGTGTCAGGATCAACAAGGGTTTATTTAGGCCTAATATAATTTGATGCCTTTTTATCCAAGTAATGGCCAATGAGAGACTAAAGCAACATAATACATTAGTATTATCCCTAAGAAGAAGTGGATTTGCCACCCAACTTTAATCAAGACAATAATCTAAGTAAGACAAAATTTGAACCTAACTAAGTCATTTAGAAGACCCAATTCATCTTTACCCCATTAGAGATGGGGTTTCAAAATTAGGTATGGCTTGGGAAGAGGTTAGGCACCCCTATAATTCCTAAATATTGGGATCTGCCATTTAGACGTCTTTGGTTCACTTTTTACTATTTTGACTATATTATTAATTAATCTGATTAATGCCTTTAAGCATATTCCTATAGCAACCCTATCAATCATATTAAGACATCATCATAATCAATGCCAAAAGGATAAAGGTCGTGCGACATATTAGGGGAGGTCGTGCCAATCTATCAACCATACTCAAGATCATCATGCACAATCAACATTCAAAATAATGATCATCAAGACAATCATTCATGGCTAAGCTCAAAATAACACCTACACCTAAGAAAACACAAAAGTTAGTCATTAACGGGAGGAAAACATCATCAAAGTAAATGAAATAAGACTCATAAAAATTAGGATATTACGATATCTCCAAGTTAAGGAACCTATTCTAAAACCTCAACCAATCATTCAATCATACCAACATCTCATATATCATACAACATTAGTAGTAACAAATAGATAAAGAATCATAAACATGAAATGCACATACAAATTAGAGGTTCTTAAAATCCTAGGGCAAAATCTTAACTAATGGGATCTTAGGGTTGTTGAACCCTCCTCCACATTTGCTTTAAAAAAGCCAAGCATCCATAATCACCACCAACATTGATGAAAGTTAAGGTGAGGGTGCCATCTTATGGCTAAAATGTGAGTGGAATGCAAATATGAAACATAGTACAATAGAAGAGTCATTAAGTATGAAGCTTCCCCCCCAACTCTAACCATGAAACCACTAAAATAAAGTGAATGCAATTAGTTATCTAAAAAGCTAATCACTCCCTTCAATGGTGGTAATGCTTTAAACATAACCATAGTCAAAATGATGAGGGGAAAATAACAGGCTCAAGATCATAGGGATGAAGAATCCCTCACTTGGTCATGGTCAAAACAACATCAAAATATAAAATGAATCACATCTAACCATACAAAACAATAAGAAGAAATACAATTTTAAATTTGAAAATCATAATGCAGAACAAATACTTGGTCCTTGCCCTATGATTTACATGAATGAGGTCTTAGGTTATGAAATTCTACCCCCTATAATATCAAGAGAGCTCCAAAAACATTAGAATAAAACATAAAAATAAAAAGAACATGGATTAAGAGAGAAAAAGAATTTATAATATGTACTCGGTTAAAGAGGGTTATACATACCATTAGTTAGTTTGTACAACCTTATAAATGGTAATTACATAACACTAGAGGTCTGTAAAGCCTACCAATACTGGGTTTTCAAAAACAAAAGAGAAAGAAAAGGGAAAGAAAAAGAGAGAGTGAATGGGATACTAGGATGCTTTTGAATGTTTTTTTGCCCTCAAAGGCACTTAGTTATAAAGCACTTAGTTATAAATTAATCCTTTAAAATGCAATGGGAATGTACAAGAATGAATTACAAAAATCTCTTTTTTACCTTTGACATTTTATGTAATGGATTAAGTGTTTAGTTTTTATGGATTTAAGGTTTTGAGTAGCAATTTTGGTAAGGTTTTATTAGGGTTGTCTAAGCCTTTCTCTTCTTTCTTTAAATGTGAGGTATTTATAAAGAGAAAAGGGTGCTCCATAATAGGAATAGCTCTAGTTGCACCTCAACGATGACCCACATCAAACAAGTGCCATGAAAGTTTTGGAATTTAAGGTTTCTAAGTGGTTATACAATTAAATGATTGGTTATACAACCTATTTGGTTGGCTATACAACTAATTAATTCATAAGGGGTAGAGTTTTAGAACCTTCTTCTAGTTAGGGTTAAGGACTTGGTTGTACATCCAAGAGGTTGGCTATACAACCAATTAAGTTGGTTGTATAGCCCATTAAACTAAGGCTAGCAGATTCAAGCTTTTGGGTTAGGTAGGTTTGGACTTGGTTTGAGGCTTAATCCAAGGCTTTTTAAGGCTTTTGTTCCTCTTCCTTTTGCAATTCCTTTGTGTTTTGAAGAATAACTCCAATAGTTTTCAACATTGGGCTTGCATCTTGAGGTCTAAAATTTAAAGCTCACATTAACTTTTGTCTAGACTATCCTCTTAGGTTTCTAATCCGATGGGCTACTCACTTTTGCCTAGGTTGCCCTTTTGGGTTTTCAACCTAACGAGGCTTTTTATTTATTTATCATTTTTCTTTGTTTCTTCTTTTTATATAGATATAGCTATAAGAGAAATTGGCTTGTTGGTTGCTCTAATCATGGATATGAGGCATTATTTCCCATAACATTATTCAAACCATTATCTGTCAAAGCCTACTACCACATAAGTAGAGTGGGTTGAGTGGTTGTTTCATGTTAGCGATAATGATATCCATTAGACCTGTCTCTAATGGAGACTAACTGGGATTACCTTGAGGACTTATGAGGATTATGCGATCATTCCTTCTTTGACATCAGTTACTATTTATAATCCATCTATGGTCCACCGCTAGTTTGGATCTACATAGAATGTAGTGGGTTTTCTTTCATCCTTCACCAATGGACTTTTAACGCAACACTTTTCTAGACAAAGTAGAGGTTATTTGGGTTGATCGCTATATGTATGATATTCTACCATTTAGGGCCTCTACTTGTAATGATGCTGACCTCGAAGCTTGTTGTAGTAATAATTAGTAGCATAAGGCTTTTATCAAACATTCACAACAATAATAATGAGCATAGGGAAAACTTTTTATATTTCATTTAGTCCATAGAAATGTTTAATAAAAGATTGCTTTAATTATACAAATGCATCTCCTTTTGTTATCATGCTTAACATGAACCATTACATTTTGCATATTACATATTAATTAGATGCATGACTACTACTTTTAATAATGGCATATTAGATCATTTGATTGTCTTACTTAATGCCTCTATCTTATTGGTCTGTCACTTTTTGTCCCTACTTTCTTTGCTACAGTCCCACGCTCCATCATTCTCTAGTGGCCATCCTAAGTTGTAGACCGTAATCTCTCGATTTTTGCTTTACATATTTTTATTATTATGTATTTTTTATGTTTAAATTTTTGCTTATGTTGCCCTTTTGGGTTTTTGACTTAGTGGACTTTCTTTTTTCTTCTTTTTTTCTTTTATGCCCTCATTTTTATCAAAGTCGCCCTTTTAGATTTTTGAATTAATGGTTTTTTTTTAACTTTTCTCATATTCTTACATGAAATACTTTTTCAATCTGTCTATGTTTATCAATTTAGAGAATTCATTCCTATCCATATCTGATAGCTTTATAACACCACTTGAATAAATTTTCTTAACCGCATATGGATCTTTCCAATTTGGCCTAAACTTTCTTCGAGGATTCTGAGCTTGCGGTCAAATTGCCTTTAACATCAAATCACCGACTCTTATCGTGTTTGCTCAAAAATTTTTGTTGAAAGCAAGGGCCATTTTGGCATGATATAACGGGATGTGGTAAAGAGCCTTTAACCTTTTCTCATCTAATAGAACTAACTGTTCAAACCAACTTTTCATCCATTAATACTCAAAAATTTCTACCTCAACCAATACCCATAGGGACTTCATCTCTATTTCAATTGACAACACTACCTTCATCCCATATATGAAGGAGTACAATTTCATTCCTATTCATGTTACAGTTATAGTGCAATACCCCTATAAAGCAAAAAGGCAACTTTTCAAACTAATCCTTGTAAGTTTAACCATTTTAGCAAGAATGTTCAATTTTGTTCATTACTTCAACTGTCCCATTAGTTTTTGGTATGTAAGGTAATGATTTTATGATAGATTACTTCATATTTTCCTAAGATTATCTTGATCTCAACCTAAAAATGTACTCCATTATCTATCACAAAATGATGTTATACACTATAATGATAAATAAGATTCTTTTCTATGAACCCAACCATTTGTTTTGGCCCCAATGTAATAAAAGACTCTGCTTCTACTCACTTTGAAAAGTAATCCATTATTATACAAAGCATTTATTTTCCTTTATAGAAATTAGTCTAATTTCCTTGATCACATTAATACTTCATGCTACAAATGGCTAAGGCAAGGCCAAAATATGTAATTCCCTCAGTGGCAAATGATTGAGACTATCGTGAACTTGACACCTATGACAGTTGCGAGCTATTTGAATATAATCTTACTCCATAGTGGTCAAATAATAGCCCATCCTTAGGATTTTCTTTTCTAAGGCCTTTCTATTCATGTAAGGACCATACACCCCTATGTGTACCGCTTTCATCACTTTGCTTACTTCTTCTTCTATTAGGCATCTCAAGTGGACCTTATTCGACACTTGTTATACACCATACTGTTATAAAATATGAATTATGATGTTAATCTCTAAATAACATCTATGTCCTTCCTTTCAGCCTTTCTAGGGTATTCTTTTTCCTCTAGGTACCTCTTCATATCATAGTACTATAAACAATTTTCTACTGATACTTGCATCACCTAATTGTTGACATGGCATGGTGTTGTGGACCTAAATATGAATAATGACTTCATTAGCATTTTCTTTAGTCCATCCTTGATAGAAACTATAGTAGGTAAGGCATCAACCATTATATGTTCCTCTTAGGGCAAATGGTGAAAGAAAACCCTCTAAAAGTTTTAAATCAATCTTTTCAACTATTCTAAGTATGGGCTTAGATGCTCTTCCTTCAGCTCCATTTATTAGTCATATGACAGATAACCAATAATGAGTCCTTGAAAACTTTAATTATCCTTACTATTATTTGCATTAAAGATTCCAATCCAAACACATAGACTTTACACTCAGTCATATTATTAGTCACCTTAATGTTGAGTTTCTTGGCTATAAGGAAAAGCTCTCCCTCTGTGAAAGCAAAATTATGCCCACTTATGCTCCTTTCTTATTTACTGCTCCATCAGAGTACATCCTCTAACCCAAAGGCTCAATGGCTCCTAACCCTTCATCTAGGAACTAGAAAAGTTCAGACCTTTCTTCCTCAAGTGGTTGTTGAGCCAAATATTTAGCAATTATCTGATCCTTGATTACCTTCTTAGTTACATATATGATGTCAAACTTAGTTAAAAAAAATTAGCCATTTTGATAATTTTCTAGTTAAGGAAGGAGCCTCATACAAATACTTCACTGGATCAAGTTTCGAAACCACTTCAATAGAGTATGACAAAAAATAGTGCCTCAATGTCTTCATGGCCTATACCAATGCCAAACAAATTTTCTTTATTTGATTGTACCTCTCCTCATAAGGGAGCAACTTCTTACTGAGGTACTACACGGTGCGATCATTTCCTATATCATCCTTTTGAGCTAACATTGCTCTGATAGTGCTCTCTTCTGCCTTCAAATACAAAATCATGCACTCCTTTATCCTTTTTGAAAGCCCTTTAACACTATTCATTCCATTTCACCAGCTGGTCCTTTCTTAATAGTTTAAAATTAGCTCACAAATAGGAGTGAATCTAACTTTGAACTTGTTAATGTACTAAAGATAGCCTAGAAACCCTTGAACTTCCTTCTTTGTCTTAGGTGTTAGCATGTCCTAAATGGTTTTTACCTTATTCAAGTCCACTTTGATGTCTTTCTCGCTTATCACATGCCCTAACCACTTACTAGATGTAACCTCAAACATCCACTTTGTGGGATTTAATCTCAAGTTGTACTAGTCAGCTCTCTTTAGGAACTTTTCTAACGCTTCAGAGTGTCCCTCCTTTATTTTAGACTTTACCATCATACATATACTTCGACCTCTTTATGGATCAAGTCATGGAACAAAGCAGTCGCCATTCTCTGATAAGTTGCTCCCCACGTTCTTCAAATCGTAAGGCATCACCTTGTAATAGTACATCCCCTATTATATGATAAAGGCTATTTTCACCTTATTCGTGGTGGCTATCAAAATCTAATTATAATCTGAGAACCCATCCATAAAAGAGTACATGGCATATGTCACAACAATTTCTACTAACACAAAGTTATGAAGCAAAGGGAAGTCAATATTAAGGCAAGTCTTATGCAAGTCTCTTTAGTCCACGCACATCCTTACTATCCCATCCTTTTTTGGCACTAACACAATATTAGATAGCCACTTAGAGTTATCAACTATCTTTACTAACTATTCTTTAACTAACTGGGCCCACTTTGGTCTCATCCTTTTAAACTTTTGCTTTTCTAGCCCCATATGTGGGTACGTTAAAATTATATGCTTAGCCATCTATCGGTTAACTCCTGACATGTCTTCATATGCCAAAGTAAAGACTTTTTGATATTTCATGAGCAACTATTCAAATGTTCATCACTCCTTTGGTGTGATATCACTAGGGATAAGTAATATTTTTAGCTTTTTCTATGTACCAAGATTAAATGTAGTGGTATGCACAAAATTAATATTAAATATGATTAATGAAATGATGCATGTTATGCACACTACCATCAGGAAACATATCATATAAATAAGCAAATTCATCATTCATTGCCTTAAACTTCAAAATAATTACATCATCATCTTCAAAGAGGCTACAAATAAGAATATCAAAGGTATCAGGAAGGCAATGTCTTTTGGCAGATTAATAGGAGTTTCTTCAACTTCAGTCTTCTCTCCCCTTTGATTTTCTTTTCATTAGTTATCCCAAGAGCAACATTCGGTTCATTAACATATTCAAAATTGTTTAGTGCATAATTTACACATATTTCATAACTAATTTCTTTCAAATATTGATTATCTAAGGTTAATTTTGCATGTAAAAAGGATGGCCAAAAAGTATGAAAGAAGACATGATAGTTTGATATTCTCAGTTCTTGAGCACTGCTTAGTTATTTAGGCATATCTCCCTTTTACAGAGCTCCCAATGAGGTGATTAAAAATCTATTGGAAATCTAAGATATAGGACTATAACTTTTATGTTTTACATTTAAACTAATTCAGCCATCTTTGGGGTCAAAAATGGGTTAAAAGTGAGCATAGTTGTGCTACATGGCCATACACCTAAGAAAACAAATTTGAGCAGAATGAATTAAGGGAAACACAACTTTGATGCATGGTTGTGCACCTCTAGGAACCCAAAAATGGGATTTTTATTCTATCCTAAACTTTTCCTTTTTCAATCTCCCAAGCTTTCTAGTGAGTAAACACCTTAAGATCATTATTTAGGAAGGTAAAACCCTATGAATTTGATGTTCTAGGGCATCAAATAACTATCCAAAAAGTCAAGAAATCAATCAATCAAGGGTTTAGGAGCAAAGATGAGTAAAAGAGCGATCATTTAAGAGCTTCAAGAATTGATGTTCATGGCTTCCAATATCATTAGTTTGATTTCTTCTTCTCTTTCTTCTATTTTGAGCTAATTATCTTTAAATTAGGGTTATAGATGGATCTTATTTCACTCTCATGATTTTTTTAATTTATGTTCTTTTGATTTTATTCATTATTGTGTTAGCAATCATTATGTGCTTATTATTATTGATTAATAGGCCCTTAATCATATTAAGTTTTATGAATCAAATATTGAGAGATGCTTTTCATGAAATGGACCTTCAATCATTCCCTTAATCTTTTATGTGTCGACAAGCCTTAATAGTTTATTGCTATCACGTGGATCTTTCTTTGTTTGATAATAATATGGTGTTTACAACTATGATGAGAGACCTTTAGTTTAACATGTTCCTATATGTTAATTGATAGTTTAGAGAGATTAATTAATCACCTAAGTGATCTGATAGTAACACCAGATGAATAAATCAATTGAATGAAAATTAGAAACTATAAGTTATTAATAAGTGAAATTGAACCCCTATATAACTTATTCTATTGATTATTTTCTTTGCAAATACTTTATTTATAATTTATTTAGTTTTACTTCTTAGTTTAAAACATCTTTCAAATAGACTTTTTTAGATAATACAAGGGACATAAACCTTAGTACTTATTATGCAATCCTCATGGGAATGATAACCATACACTTATACACTTTATTACTTGATGATTTGTGCACTTATAGTTTAAGGGGTTATTTATATAGCACTAACCTGTCAATCAAGTTTTTGGCACCATTGTTAAGAATCGATGACATTAACACTAAACAATTGTTTCTATATTAATCTAGAATTCTCTTTTTGTATAGTTTGTGCTTCTTATTTTTTATTTCTGATACATAATTAGAACTTCATGCCATAGAAGCAATGAAGGCATTACAAGCCTAGGTATCTATTATTACTAAGCAAATAAATTCAATGGCTTACAATATGATTTCTTCTTCTTTTTCTCAAATAAGATGCAAATTGTGTAAGGAGATTGGCCATACAACTATAAAATGACAATTTAAAAATCCTTTTACACAAGGAGAATGAAGTTTTATAAGGAATTTCAATCACCAACCTAACAATCCTTACTATAATACCTACAACCTTGATTGGCAAAACCACTCTAACTTTTCTTAGTTCTAGAGGAAAAGTCTAACCTAGAAAAATATTAGAGGAATTCATCAATAAAACTGATGTTTGGTTAGATCAACAAGATGAGTTGATAAGGAAATTATATGTAAAGATTGATTTATTTTCATGGGACCATTCCTCCTTCATTTAAAACCTTGAAAACCAAGTAAGACAAATAGTTAATGCCTTCAACATTGGATCATTTGATGTCCTACCTAGTACCTTTGAACCCAATATTAGAGAGCAAGTGAAAGCAATTATATTAAGTAGTAGTAAGGAAATTAATTAAAAGGTGAAAGAGCAGGAAGGAACAAAAAATGAAGAAGGCAAGTATAAAAAGCTACTCAAAGAAGATCCCCCCCAAGGGAGGAAGTTAATTTTATATACCTCCTAAGCAATATGTGCCTACTAAGCCATTTCCTTCAAGATTAAGGAAGCATAAGGAGGATAATGAGTTCATCGAGGAAGGTAAACCGTAAGAAAGCCACTCATGAAGAATAACAAAAACTTGCGCATTGACGAAAAAGAAAAGCATGAGCATAAAGTTTGTCAATAAAAATTAAGGAGTTTAAGCTTGAAAATCTAAATTGATAAGAGATGAAAAGAGTTTTATTATCAAGGAACTCAAAGTACTTAATACTTCCACTCTTGAAATGCATGATGCTTACTCTTATTCTTTCTCTCTTATTGATGAATTAGAATATGATGAGGAAATAAAGACACCTTCTTATTTTATGCATTCTTGTCAAATAAAGCTAAATCCATTGCCTTATCTTTATGATCATGCATATTTTGGAGAACAAGACACCTTGTATTTTTTAATCTTTAATGACATAAACCAAGCATAAGAAAAGAGATCAAGAAAACGAAAAAGGTATTTAAAATATGTCATGATTTATTTAAGTGGTTTTACTCCAACGAATTGCATGCATCCAATTTTAATAAAGGACAATCATAAACCCAAGGTAAAACTTAAGCGAAAATTCTTAGGGGTTAAGCTAAGGACCTTAAATTAGCATGTTTATTTTCGTTATTGTTATTTGCCTTTGTGTTTTATGTTCCTAGTTTTTGCCTAATGCTTGTTTTGATGACATATTTTGTTTCTCTTGCCTCCATTAAGGTAATCCTTCTTCACTCCTCTTCTCTCTTTTGCATTCATTACATCATTGAGGACAATGATGAATTTAAGTTTAGGAGAATTGAGGATTTCATTGATAAATTTGTTTTTACATGTATTTGTGCTTTGAATGTTGAAATTTGATAATTTTGTCGATTAAGGATATTTTTAAGGTCTAAAGGTTAATAATCAATGAAGAATTTGATAACTACTTATTTGAATTAATTGAGTTAAAATTTGCTTATGATAGTAGCATGATCTAATATGTTTGATTTATAATTGATTATCATAATAGAACAATTTGAGCACACTTAGTGAGATATGGATTTTGAAATTGACATTGATAATTATGTATGACTTAGGTAAGTGGACGCTTCTGCACACGTTAGAACTTACTAAACATCTTTTGAGGCAAAATCCTAAACTTAGTAATCCTATGGAGATGATAAGGCATTCTTTGGTTGCCCTATTATTCTACATCTATACCTTGATTTACATTGTCCCTTATCACCCATTTTGAGCCATAGTATATACTCACTTGTGAGGATAATTAGCCTTTTCTTTCTTTAACCCATAACCCTCATTATACTCATATAACCTAAATAATCTTTTACCTCCCCTATAAAGAGAATTAGTTAGAATATGGTTATATGATGGTA
The DNA here is from genome assembly GCA_949677035.1 of Omphalea diandra. Classification (NCBI taxonomy): domain Eukaryota; kingdom Viridiplantae; phylum Streptophyta; class Magnoliopsida; order Malpighiales; family Euphorbiaceae; genus Omphalea; species Omphalea diandra. The sequence goes on along the minus strand of CATIWR010453240.1, from coordinate 3,482 downwards.
TAAATTGTTACTTATGTGCAAAATTACAAGGGTTGCAAGAAAGGCATGCTAGTTGTAAAATTGTAGGCATAAAGTATAAATCAATTTTAGAGGTGGCAAAGTAAAAAGAAAATGAAATAAAGAAAAAAAAAAAAAAGAAAAAGAAAAAAATAATAAAAGAATGATTGATAGCCACCATGAACAAGTATGCATATGTATGGATGTAAATTAAGCCTTACAATGAATGAACATGATAAATGCACAATTCACTTCAATTACAATTTACATAATTGATATAACTCATGTTTTAATAACATTTTCTTACCTTTAGACTTGACCACTTCTTGACAACCTTACTCATGGCATCTTATTACAAGCTTTAAAAAACCTAAGATCTACATTAGTAAAGAAATGCCTATGGTCATGTGTGACTTTTAAGAAGTCGAATTTTTAATCTTACTTAAGTTTAATAAAAATGTTAAATAAAATATATTGTCAAGACATACACACACTTTATTATGTTAATTGATTGTAACTAAAGCGTGTTAGTTAGGAACTTGTTATTGTTGTAGGTATATTGATACGATTCGAAACCAACACCTATAGATCGAATCTGCAAGTACACCTATTGAGTATTGTATAGCGTAAAAATATCGAGTTGTCGATCCCCAAGGACTAAAAGTACTAATATTTGCTCTTTCTTTATTATTTAACCGAAAAATTTAAGTGAATTAATTAACTAATTAAAAACTAAAATAAAATAATTCAACAAATTAAAATAATGAAAATATGAACTAGACAGTGGAAAAAAGGTGACTGATATGACAAATAGCACTCAAGCACTGAATCCCCCTAAGACTTATTAATAAATTAATTTTCCAACAATACAATCTAATTCAATATTTATGAAACCCTAAAAATCCCTTTAGTATGTTAAAATCCTTCTTAAGATAATTAACATCTAATTCTAAGTTGATTAATTAGAATCTCTTTCTAATTAAAACCCCTAAAATTACATTATAGTTCCTTTGAATTTCACTATTAGGTTTGACCCTAATCCTAAGGATTTATGTTATCCTATCTCTAGGGTTACATGCAACTTCTTTCAATTGTGTTAAATATATTCAATAACTTGATTTTTAAATCTAAGTTTAAAGAATTGTAAAACAAGAATCAACATTCTGAACATATCAATTTAAGGAAATAAAGAACAAATACAATTAAATTCCATAAAATAATAAAAATATTGTATTATTTAAAGAAAATCACAATTCTAAACTCATCTTAGGGTTCATCATGCCCAAGTGTCTGACTAATTTAGTTCATAATGGAATTACTAGTCAACATCAATATAAAGAGAAAATAAAATATAAAAGTTTTCATGATAAAACCCTTGTAGTCTCTAATTCTCTTCAAGTTTGATGGACAACCAATAATTCTCCTCTTTTAGACAGCTTCTTCTCCAGAAAAAAAAAGAGAAAATAAATAAAACAAAAACTCTCCTCCCCTCTTGGAATTCTCCTCTTCCTATTTATACTCCTCTTACTCTCCCTCAAAATAGGAAAAATATCTTCCTCCACCAATTATGAAAAAAAACAAACAATAAACCTTTCTTTTGAATAAGACCCAGTGAAACTTTCCCAAATTAGTTGCACAGATCTTCCTCAACCGAATTAGGATAGGACTCAAATTCTATCTGAAAAATATCAAAACTGGTCTCTAAATTGTTAAATTTTTGTTTAGTCCTTGAAATTTTGAAATTGCACAATTTCACCATGAAAACTCTCATAATTCATCAATCAGCTCTAATTTTCAGGATTTCCTATAAAATCACAAAATGCATCCACCAAAAATGAGACATCATCTAGTATTTTTAAAAAAAATTAGACTCAATTAACAATAAAACTAGCTCTAAAAATACTAAAAATAAAGAACTGTTAAATTCTCCCACACTTAGCATTTTGCTTGTCCCCAAGTAAAAATACTAAGCTAACGAAAAAAGATATGAACAAAAGACTCAAAACAAAACAAGAAAAACACTAAGCACAAAACACATAAAGAATAACACAATTGACTTTTAAAAACATTTCATCCCCTCATCGGTATTGTAACAAATCGAATTAACCAAGTTATGTAAAAAATTCACCAATTCTCAAATTTACAAAAATTGTGTTTTAGCATACTTATTTAATCATAACTATCTCTAAATCAATTGCATAAAAGATTATTCATTCACAAATCCCAAAAAAAAATAATTCATTTATCAAGTTTAACATAACGTATCCCTCATTCCAAGTGTTTAAAGGTTAGTATATGCTCTCATCGTCCAACAAATAGCTAAAAAGTATACCATAAGCTTGAGAATAAATCACATCTTTACCACTTAAATTCAAATACAAGCACAAATCAAAAGATCTTTCTTCTGGTTGTAATGGGCCTTGGTAGAGAATAGGTGTTTTTAGGCTAATGGACTACAAAATAATTGATTATGCTTACTAAATACTTTTTCAAATGAAACTCGCAAAATCTCTTAATAAACAACAAATCTCATGCTCAAAACATAATCTCACTCTCATGGGCCTTAAAATAATAGAAATTCTAGGTCATTACTTGATATCTTTTGCAAAATAAAATTGAACTGCTTTGATAAAGAAACAAATCCTCTTTTTCCTCTTTTACTTCTTTGAACTTTCTTTTTTTTTTCATTTTTTTTCCTTTTTTCTTTTATATTATTTTTTTTGACTTTTTGTATTTTGAGAAGAAAAAAAAGAGTTATTATAAAATTATACAACTTAACAATTCAAAAATCAAATAATTAATCAAATAACATTCTCTCATTCCCGCACCAAAGAATAAATCACTCAACCCCATACTGAAGACTTCTCACTAATTTCATGAAATAACCCCTTGTAATTGTAGAAACCAAATCTCATCTCAAAGCAAACATGATCAATTCAATGTTTTAAGGGACTGCGCTTCCTTGGCTAGCTAAACATGGGATTATAATAAAGAAAATAGGGTTCTTGTAGGCTCAATGGGGCTCACTAAATGGATAAAATGGCGGATGAATAAAGAAAAAGGAACAAATAGCTAATCTTAAATTGCCTTAATCATTTTTAGGCTTGTATATGATAATGTGGTCTCAAAATAATAACAAATCAAGTTCTAAAGACTCTAACATTATTGAGGACTTACTTAACATGAAATTCACAAAATTAAGCACATTACAAGGAAAAGATACTCAAACATTTCTTTATAGTGTAAAAAAAATGATTTTTTTTTTTTAAGAATTTGTAAACTTCCAAATCTTGAGATTTTCTTTAAAAGTAGTAATAATTAAATATCTATGTTAGAAAACAACGTTTGCAAATTAAAAAACTGAATTCAAGGCATAACTAGATATTTTTGACCAAGCTAAGATGAAAATGAGGAAACTACTAAGCAAATAATGAGTCATTCACACAATAAAGCAAACAAAAGATAAAAAAAATTTATTTATATAT
>CATIWR010453239.1:0-27313 GCA_949677035.1 Omphalea diandra | reverse complement strand
TTTACAATTCACATGTCTAAATGATTATTTATCATGTGCATATGTTCATGTGAGATTTCATATCATTTGATATAGTGCATATGCTCATATGTGATTTCATATCATTTGTGCAATGAATATATTCATGTGATAATGCCAATGAATAGGGATAAGGATGTTACAATTTTCATATGAGTTCAACCTTAGCTAGGGTTGATCTTTTCTCTATTTTCTTTCTTCTTCATTAATCATATCTATCTTCCAACAAATTTCTTCCACCATTGGTCTTTTCATGGCCTTGTATACATCAAACTCCACTTGTTCATCTCCCACTCTTAATGTCAAATTTCCCAATTCAACATCCATAAGGGCTCTCCACGTGGGTAGGAATCGTCTCCCAAAGATGAATGGTATCTCATGATTCTCTTCAAAGTGTAATACTACAAGCTAGAAAAATATATTTATCCACTTTTACAATAACATCTTTTATAATCCCCATAAGTTACTTGATCGATATGTTCACTAACTGTAGGGATATCCTTATTTACTTAATCTCTCATATCCCCAACTCTTTGAAAATAGACAAAGTTATCAAATTAATACTAGACCTTAGATCACAAAGACTTTATTAAATTATAAACCATTAAAGACACAAGAAATAGTAAAACTACCTAAAACCTTTAAGTTTTCAAAGGAGCTTATCTTGCAAAATAGCACTACGCTCTCCTGTGAGGGTCACCACCTCACATTCCTTAAGCTTTTTCTTATTGGAAATAATGCCTTTGAGAAATTTGACATAAAAAGGAATTTGAGTTAATGCTTCAAGGAATGGAATGTTGATGTATATCTATCTGAGAACTTCAAGGAATTTGGCGAAATCTTTAAAGTTTTATCTTTTAGCTCTTCAATCTTTAAAGGAATAGAATGAGAGGCACATACGATTGAACTGATAGTGGTGAAGGGTAAGCTTCTTCCTTATTCTTTTTTTATAATTCCTCCTTTTCTTTTTTAATTGCTTATTCCTTTGTTGGCTACTTGAACTCACCAAATTGATTTTCCATCTTTCTTCCACTTCTCAAAATAATGGTTTTCACATGCTCTTTTGGGTTAGCCTCCAAAGTATAGGGCAAACTCCCAAGTTGTCTAAATGGCATAGCATTTACCAATTGTCTCACCTAGACCTCTAACATATGAATGAATGAAGAATGATTGATTAATAATTTGACCAACTTCAGCATCTAACCTCTTCAAAGCTTCATCTTGTGCATTATGCTCTCATTGGTTTTGATAATAAAGTTTTCCATCATAATGTCCAAACCTAATTTCTTATCCTACTGTTACATAGATGGTTACATATTCTATCATTATGCTTGAAAAATTGAGAGTGCTTAAAGGCTCAAGGCATTATTCCCACTCTAATACAAATTAAGATGATTCTTTTAACTAGGAGTAAGTATTAAAGTATCAATTGTTCACTAGTTTATTATTATAATTCCCCATATAATTAAGTTGATCAGCATTCAAGGAAGAAATGGGTTGCCCACTTGATAATCTATGCTCATATGACCACCACCTTCATAAAGCTTACAAGTGCTCATTTGTATATTTGGAAAATATATGGCATTGTAATTTATAGCTTGATTTGCTTAGATAAACTGGCAATTTAGGCTTGCATAACTATCAATTGATTACCCTCTAGAACTCTAACTACCTTCCTTAGCATTGATCCTTTTTATGGCTATTGATAATTATTGGTTATCATCACTTCAATTAATTGATAAGTTTCATCTTTCATCTTTACCATAAGAGTGCCACCTACAGTAGTATCTAATGTACTCCTCAATGATAGACTTAAACAATTATAAGACACTTCCACAATAATTCCTTAAATTTGTCCTAAGTCTCATAAAGAGACTTTTTTTATTTGAGCAAAAGAAAAGTATCATTCCTCAACTTAGCTATCTTTATTGGTGGATAAAATTTATTCAAAAAAGCTTGTGATAACTACTCCCATGTAGTGATTGAACCTAAAATCAATGAATGGTACCAAGACCTGGTTCTATCTCACACTAAAAAGGAAAATAACCTCAACTTGATAGCATCATCAAAATTCCATTTTACTTAAATGTATTATAAATCTCCAAGAATGTTATTCTATGAATATGTTGGTCTTCATGTGATAAACCTCTAAACTAATTATTTTAAACCATTTGAATAATACGTAGCTTGATCTTAAAATTATTTATATGAATATGGGTAACTTATCCTAAACTTGTATGTAATGTTATTACCTTTGCCCAAGGAACATTCAAAAATCAAGCATAGAACTTTAACTCCTAACTAGACATCTAGAAAACTTGTTTCTAACAACTTAAGTTATAAAGAATTAAAGGGTGTACAATGTCCACACCTAAACAAAAATAAGTCAATTTTAAGTCAAAATTAAACTAATTTGCAAAGCCACTTAAGCCTTTATTAAATAACCTCACCATGTTCTTGTAAGAACCAAAGAGAAAAACAATTTCTCACCATAAATAAGAATTTTGTCAATGGCATCATGACCCTCTTACACATTGTTGATGGCCTATTTAGAGTATTTACATTGTTCATCTATTTAGAAGCAAAAGGCTTAATCTAAACTAAAACATAAGAAACAAGCTAAATTGAAAATAGGCCATATCCTATTCAAACAATAAGTAAACAAAACTCCTAATTAGTTGTTATTCCAATTCAAGAAAGGAAAAGAAAAACTCTTAACTAAAATAGCTAAATTATTTAGCCAAATAAGAAGAAAAGGAAGAGATGGAATATTCTTGAGTTCTTTCATATCTTGGATGATATTTGACTTGACTTTTTGACTAGTTGACCTTTCATTGCCCCCTCCCCTTTTTCACTCTTATTTAGGATTATTATTCTTCTATTAAAAGAAACTTAGAATATTCTTGGAAGCTTCTTAAAATATTCTAGAACCTTTTTAGTGCAATTTTCTCTACCTATAGAGTTGGACTTGTAAAGTTCATTTTGAGGATCTATACATTTAATGAAAGTGTAGAAATGACCATTTTTCCCTTGAAAAGATCCATTAAAAGCTCCAATGTTTGTTCTAAGGTTTACTTTTTTTATTTCCTATTGCACAAACATTCCTAAAGCTTTTTTAAACTTCTTGAAGTGAGCTTTTGTCATTGATCATTTGTATTAGAGTGTTTCTTCCTATTTAGTGTTTCCTTGGTTTATATTAATTATTGGCATTAATAAATGGCTTTGCAATGTTAGGTTTATTTAGCAATGGAATGCCATTATCACTTATGGCCTACTCGTTCTCGTGACTATTTACCATTAATGTTTGCCTTCGTTTATGTTCTTTCAATCTATGTCTTCTTTTACCCTCTTTAAGAATTCTTTTAATCTCTAAATCAAAAGGTTAAAGTTCTTGTTCTATCTAGTCCAGACTACTAGTCCTTCACATACAAGATGAAGAATTACACTTGAAACTAAACAAAAAGAAAATAAAAATTTTAAATTAAGAATTGAATTAAAGCTTTCAACGTTAAAGCATTGTTTGTCCTCTACAACGACACCAATTGCTTATTCTCAAAGAAGAGACTTGCACTTCCTAAAAGTCTCCCCTTAATAAGTATTTAACTTGTTAACAACTATAAGCATATTGATTGTATAAGTAATAATAGTGCACAGTGAGTACGAATATCATCCCACAAAGATAAGCATCAATAAGTACTGAAATAAGATAATTTTATTTTTATCTAAAAAATAATAAATTGATATCTTGACTAACAATTGCAATTAAAATAAATAAACCTAAAAAGCAATGAGAAAGAAAACCTTATAATAATCAACATAGGACCTTTGATCTCACCTAGAAATTCATGAAACCATTACTCTCTTAATGGCATGTTGGATTAAGCATTGCAACTATCAATTATCTCTATAGTGTTTAAGTCCTCTCACTTGAGCAGTCACTTAAAGTTTGCAATTCTATTTCATAAAACCATCTCTTAATGTGAATTACAACCAATACCACTCATTTAGATCTAACAATCTTTTAATGATAACAATAGGTTAAGTGGGAATCTCTTCTCATCAATTACCCTGAGCAATTAATTTTAGGTATATTCTAATTTACAATTTCTTTATCCATAAATGACACACTAATCATGCAATTGGTGACCAATCAATTACATGCATTAGGTTCAAAAATCATTCACTTACAAAAGAAAAAAAAATCCTAACATTGTCATTAAAAGCATAAATCATTTAATCTTTTTTATGGATATATCAAGGTTTTAGAAAAAAGATATAGCCTAACATAATAGCAAAATAAGAAAAATCTAATTGTAAAAGTTTCATCTTGAATAAGAAAATAAGAAATAAAGAGAAAGAAATAGGATCTCCAACTAGCTTGATTGTTGATAGATCTCTTATTCTTCTTCTTCTTCTTCTTCTTCTTCTTCTTCTTCTTTCTTTATCAAGTGATCTTTTAAACTGTCGAACAAGATATTGAATTTAAGCCTTGTTTCACTTATTTTCTTCCTTTAAAATTACTATTTTTATTGCTTAAAAGGTCCTTTTTCACTCTTCAAGAAAAATCCTAAGTGTTTCCCTTTATACTCCTCTAAAGTAGCTAAAATGTATGCTAAAATATAGGAGACAAGTCAGTCTTTCTCAGGCTATGACACATGTTGTGACCACAAAAGCTACTTTCCTCACTTGTATTACCTTTTATGACACTTATCATGGGCACGATAGATACTAATCGTTCTATGCACATCCAAAGTTCTTTCTTGGTCCCTGAAGTTGTCCATCATGCCTGTTTTGCTCTAATTTTTCTCTAAAGTGCTTAAACACCTACAAACATCCAAATGTGAAAAATAACATAAATGAACTCAAAATAACTTAATTTCATCATAGAATTACATCAAATCAAGCTTAAAACTCACTAAAATACTATGAATAAATTAAGCCTAATAGGTTGAACTTGAGTTGAGTTTACTGAGGTAGCTTGTATATTAACTTCTTTCTTCCCTTTAAAGTATTACGTATATAAGCTTCTAAGAAATAATCAAGAAGTACTTATTCTTAAATTTTTGTATTCAATTCATGTAATATGTTCTATGTTCAAGTCCATGGATGATCTTCAAATACATAGCTATCAAGAAAGACTAGCAAGTACTCACATAGTTGAAAATCTATGAGAACTATCAAAATAGTTATTATTATCCCATCATCAATTGTTATAAAAATCCTCATAGTCATCTAATATTTAATGCTTATAGTTTCTAAATTTATTATTCTTTGATTTTTCATTTTATCGTTGTGGAAAATGGTGGTTGAGGATTGCCTACAGTCATTGAGCTTTCTTATAATGTTCATTATTTGCATTAACAATGACTGAGCATTATCAAATTTATAGCGACTCCATAACCTTATTTTTGAGGTTTTCCCACCATTATTGGTTGAGGATTCATGCATGTTGTACTTTCAATCATCATTGTTCTTTTTTATAGTCTTTATAACATTATTTATAAGGTTTTTTTCTTTACAATGGTCATTATTTGATTCTCCACACTTGTTATTTTGCCAATGGTCATTGAAGTAATTCGACATTTATTGTTGCTTTAAGTGTCGCCTTAGCTTAAATGTCATTATGTATTTACATTTACCTATGGTCATTATATCTTATCCACACTTATTGATTCTCATCCATGATCATTGAAAGTGTTATAACTTACATAAAAGAGTTTTCTATTTTTATAAGGCTTTTCCAATAGCCATTGTGATTTTGGACTTTAATGATCATCAGCTATTTAGCTATAATTATTGACAAAACTTGTTTCATATTATCTTAAGTGATCAAATTCTAGCTTTTCTAAAATTATACTTGAAAACATTTGCTATAAAATAGTTTATCTTTCTTAATACATTCAGAAGTTTTTTATATTATAAAAAGCTTCCTTTTAGCTTGATTTCTTGAAATAGAAGTGAGGGACCTATAAAGTTAAACTTAAGAACACTTGTGTGAATGTTTAGGTATTAGCTCAAATGAATGGAATTTTGTTTGTGACTTCTAACTTTTTATTGACTATCAGGGGATCGAAAGGATATAGAGTTATACTTTCATATAAATAATGGTACATAAAAGGATCAATAAGGGATTTAAGGATAGGCCTCTCAATTAGTAGGGACCTGTATAAGGAATCAAGTGGTCAATGGGAGACTTAAATAGATAATACTTTGGTAGTACCCTAGATACCTAACTAGAGTGGCCACCCAACTTTGGTTAGGATAAAATTTTAGGTGAGGATGGGTTTTAATCCAAATAGGATTAGTCTTCACACTATCAAAGATTGGATTTGAGAATTTGGTACAACTTGAGAAAAGCTTAAACATTGTTAAGTCACGCAGATTTAAGCATTCGGTCTTTAGGAATTTATGGTTCACATTTGCAAGTTTTGTCCTCATCAAACTCCTTAGTCCATATAGGATAGCCCTAATCATTGATCTAGTGTCCTTTCATACATCCACATCAAACATAATACAAACATACATTCACTATAGGGATGGGGGCATACATAATCAAATGAGGGTTTATGCAATCACTTGATCAAAGAAATAATGAGAAAATATTAACTCTAACAACCTATTAAAATGAGACACAAGTTAGTGCTTGGAGTTATATAAAAGGGACCTCTGCATATAATCATGGGAACCTAAAATGAGAAGTTCTTACCTTTTTCACCTTATTAATGGAATGGCTAAGTTATCATTATCAGATAATCTTCTCACGTTCAAGAATACTGCATGATATACACACAAAAACAAGTTTCCCCTAATGCCAAAAGATGCGTAAATGCTTAATTAAAGGATGTGCTTCATATTCATAATGTACACAATACTATAAAAGGGTATATAAGTAAAGGAACAAATGTAAATGGGATATGGAATAATATGGGAAGAATATAAAAGAGAGTCATGGGTTCTTTAATGTCTAAAACCTTACTCAAGTAGCTCTTATTTACAACCAACACATAAAGAAGAAGAGAGGATACACACCTAGCCATTGCAAGGGCTTGGAGACATTTCTTAATTAGTATGTGTATGTGTGCATGGAAATAAGGCAAGTTGTATATATAAGATAGACCACATGTAGAGGAAAAGAAAGGGGTCATAAGTACTCATAACCTCTCCCTAATGATATCTCTTTATAACTAACACCACAAGGATGGTAAAAGTGCTAATTTATCCATGAGGAAAGGCCACCAAACACCCATCAAAGATTGTGTGTATGAGTATGATAGGAAATAAGATGGAATACATCAAGAAAATAGAAAACCAAAGAGAAATTCATAGGTCATTAGCCTCAAAATCTCACCCCATCACTTTCCATTTAGTCACAAACATAAGGAAAACAAAAAGGGTGAAAATTAAATCATGAACCACATTAGGAAACCACTCTAAAAAATATCTAAACTTAACATATAGCTAATAATAGGGACTACAGGTCCTTGGCTTTTGCAACTTACCTTATTCCATGCATTTTTATGCTTAAAATACAATGAAAAGGCTAAAAATCAAAGGACGAATAGAAAAAGGCACTATTACGAATAGTAGAGATGGTCGATACAAACCAATTGATGGTCTGTATAAACCATAAAGATATCTATATAGACAACAAGTAAACCTTTATGTCTACTACTAGCAAAAAATTATAAAGAATAAAAAAAGAAGAGAAAGACGAAAAGAAGGGGGGAAAAGGCCTATAATAGCTTGGGAGTTAGCTTATGGCCTTCAGAAGCACCTTAAATAATATTATTTTTCTCCAAAATGCAAAGATTCTAATACAAAACAAGGCTATGTTAAGTCTTTTTACCTTAAACCTTGATTGTACGTGAATGTCTATAGCTTTTAGGTGTATGGGGGAAGGGGTTATCTAGGGTGTGAAATGTCCAATTTGGTAATAATTCTTTAGGGAAATTGGCCTCTTCTCACCTTTTGAAAGGTAGGGTATTTATAGAGAGAAAAAAAGTGCACTTATATTATGTAGCATAAATTACATCCTATTCTTGTGCCTCCCTCTCTTTATGGATAAGATCACTAAATATTTTGAAATTTAAGATTTTGAAGTTATTTGTATAGCTAAGAGATTGTATACATGGACAATTACTTAGTTGTACAACTAATTAGGCTCTTTATGATACTATTATATGTTGTTTAGTATTTAGTGAGTTTTTGTATAGCCATCTAAGTTAGTTGTACAACCATCTAAATGGGTGTATAAACGACTTATAAAAATCTAGGAATAGTACTTTTAGACTTAGGTTGTATCTTCATATGAAAATTAAGTGTTTATACCTATCATGGTTATTGAGTTGATTTTCACATCTGTTATTCACTTCATGCCTTAATTGTTATTAATAATCATCAAAGTCCTTTCCACAAGCCATAACTTATTCAATGGTAATTGAATTCCTCACACGGTCACTAGGGTGAAGTCCATTGAACTCATAAGAGTTAGTCACTTCTAGAGGACTTTTTCAATCATCATTTCTTTTCCTTTTTTTTTTTTTACCAATAGGTATTGAGCATTCAATAGTTGTTGAAATGACTTTTCATGATAGTTAGCAAACTGACATTTCATTTTACCTTATTTTTATTCAGGTATATAGTTCAGTTTGTCCTGCATCTTCCTTTAGTTGATTTTGCTATGGATTTGAGCTTTCTAAAATATGAAAGGCATACTTTAAGCTTTATTCAAGTTTTAAAATTGAGTTGTATGATGTTTAGGTCTTACAAGGAATACTTGAAACACTTGCACACAAGTTAATCCCTTTAACCCTTATTTGTAATAATCAAAATAAGAATTGGAACCCTAAGATTCAACATTATCCTTTCAACAAGCCTTTTTGAACTCTTATAGTCCACACATACCTTAACTCATCTAGCTTTCTTTTGAATAGACACTATATTTGCTTAACATTTTGAATAATCCATGACCTCTAAAACTTGACTTAGGTTAATTTTGTGACCTTTCCTTTCACCAATTAAGTCTATTCATATCTTATTTGTCATAGCTTCTACTTTACTAGCTTTATATGAGTATAAGTTAGGATAATATCCTCTGATATCTTTTAGTGCCAAAATTAAAAGTAGTGACTTATTTGAAATTAATATTAAATATATCCATGAAATTATTTATGTTATAAGCAAATTGATCATTCATAATATTTAACTGAGAAGAAATACATCATCATTCTTAAAAAAACTAGAAAGCATCACATTAGGGAAATCATCAAATGTAGTATCCTCAAAGGAGTTCATAAGAGTAGTGATGTTTGAAGCTTTCTTATGTTCTCAAGCAGATGACTCCCTTTCTTATAGCTTTAGTGAGTCTATGGCATCTTTCTCTCATTTGTGAGCAGTGAAGACTCTGACGCTTCTTCAAACAACAAAAATTCCCTTATTATTTTCATCCTTAACCTCTTCCAATTCCTCAAACCATGCCAACTCTATCTTATTATCATTTTCTCCTAAGGTGTTTTAGCTAAGAAACTAGATATATACTTCATTATGTACCTTAAAGAAGGCTCTATTATCTTCATACTATCCCTTCATAAGATTTAGATATAAAATATCTACGTGTAAGCTCCAAAATATTTAATTCAATAGATTTTTACAAAGCCATTACAAAATTAATGTGGTGCAAACACTACTATTATTTTGTTTATATTTTTCAAGTGAAATGAAATAATTCCATAAATAACAACATATTAAAAATTAAATTATAAATTATCAAAGATATAAAGAGAAGGAAAAAGAAAAAAAATATTGAAAACTACTTTCACTTGATTATTGATAGCAGCTTAATTTTTTATTTTATTTTTATCATTTTTTGTCACTATTAAGTTTGAGGCACAATTTAAATCATTCAATTGCTTTCTCAAAAAGAGGAAAAAAAATTTTGAGATACAATTTAATAATTACAATTAATTTCTCATTTTAGAAATAAATTAAAGTTTGTTAATATGGGAAACACTTCAATTTTTCGAATTTTTGAGTTTTTTTACTGAAAAAAGAATTTTGAGTCATTATATCCCTTTTTATCAAAAAAAATAAAACATGTATTAATAAAAAAATGAAATAAGCCCAAAATGTTGTATAGAAGACAGAAGATCTATAAAATATGCATGTCTGGGTCGAAAAGTTTAGGATTATTTGAACAGCAAAAAAGCCCACTAGAGTAAATATAGATTTGAAGACACTTCCCAGTAACCTCACCAATATTGCCCAACACACATAAAAGCAACGTGTCTCCTGTGTATAGTGGTGTCTATGAGGATAAAGAAACTAGCTTCCAACCAAGTAGAATTTGCTAGAGCTTATTAGCATATTAGATTTCCATAATCTATAGCAACCATAACTTTTGAACAGAGTAATTACAATGGCGTCCTTTAGTACATGATTGGCTCCACTAATAAGCTCATTCCCTCCACAGAGGTACCATTGAAAAACCTAGACATATACTGTCTGGATTGAGAAATAAGCTGAACAAGAGCCTACAAAGAAGGAAATGAATTTCATACATAGCAAAAACCTTAGCAAATGTCTCAAAAGTAGGGGAAAACCAAATCTCCATACATAAGTTTTTGACCAAAATCAATCCAAATAATACATTAACAACAAAAATAAAATCAAGATTTATATACAAGAAAAGGAAGGAAGGAGAAGGGAGCCACTACCGCTGACCACTAATAGCCACTCCTTTAGACAATGAAGACAAATTGAGCAGTACACAGGGAAAAGGGTTGCATTCTTTCAATGCGAGAGACAAATAGAGAGATGCAATGGTAAAAGTCTTTTAAGTCATTATACGTGAGAAATATTAATAATCCATATCCAATGAAGCAATATAATATGATAAAATAAATTTGGATTCATAAATTTTCTTTATTATATTTATTATGTTTATAAAATTGGTTCATAATTTTATTTGATTATGGTTGTTCATTTACTGATTTATAAAGTTATGCGCAATGAATACGTGCTTGCGTAATAATTTATGATAAATTTATTGACTTATAAATTTATTGACTTAGTTGTTAGCACCAACGCTCCATATGTTTGCATTTGCAACCTCAAAGCGCACGCAATATAGTGACACCCACTACCGATGGTGCATATCTACCCTCACCTTGCACGAATTTCCCAAGTAATCGGAAAGCGCTGCTCTCACAAACGTTGCTGGCAACAATAATACCTACTTTTGACCCTTGTGAGGAAAGTGACAAAATCATTCATTTCTATTCCTCATTTTTGTGCATTTTTGTGTTATATATATATATATATATATATATATAACTAATTCAAGTATACTTATTTATATCTTTTTAAAGAATTTATAAAAAATTATTTTTGTAGAGTCTTTCAAACTGGAAATAATAAAAAAAAACACATTTTTTATCACGTAAATCAATATTTATCACTTCCCTAATTGTTAATAGAATTCTATTTGTTTTGATGAGATAATACTTGAGTCTTACACTATAGGCCACTAGGCTCCGCCATAAAATGCTGACCATTTGATGAAAAGAACTGCACCCCATTGAAGCCAAATGTTTAAAAAATGGCATAAAACTTAAAACTCATTCGAGCTATTTTTTTTAATAAAATTAAATTATAAATGAAATTCTTAATATTTTTTAGAGGATTAAGATCTGTTTTTAAAATCTTTCTCTCTCTCTCTCTCTCTCTCTCTCTCTCTCTCTCTCTATATATATATATATATATATATATATATATATATATATATTTAAAAAATAATTTATATATATTATAAATAAAAATATGTAATTAAATTTAAAATATTAATAAAATTATTTATAAAATAAGCATGCTTATGAGCTTATGAGATAAGTACTAATAAATTTTAAATTGATTCATTTAATTTACAAGTTAAACTAGAACTAGATTTTAAAATTCATTTTAAGAAATAAATTGAGCTCAAATAAATTTTTATCAATAGTGTTTCAGAATCTGACTGAACCAATCAGTTAGACTGGTAAAACTAGAAATAGATCAGTGGTTCGATTCGATTTAATCTAAAAAATCGAATACTCAAAAACTAATCAAAAATGAAAAAAAAACTATCCAAAATTAAAAATCAAATCAAATCGATTTAACTTAAAATTACGTCATTTTATAAAAATTTTAAAATATTGCACTCTTTTTCTCAAATTTTAATTTTTTAAAAAAATCATTACTTTATTATATTAATTTTCATTACTTTATCATATTATATATTTT
Organism: Omphalea diandra; assembly: GCA_949677035.1. NCBI lineage: Eukaryota > Viridiplantae > Streptophyta > Magnoliopsida > Malpighiales > Euphorbiaceae > Omphalea > Omphalea diandra. The sequence goes on along the minus strand of CATIWR010453239.1, from coordinate 15,019 downwards.
TTTAATTTTAAAATATTTTTCAAATATTATTTATATATTTTTCAAAAAAAAATCTTATTAAATCGAATCAGTCGAATCAATCAAAATCCGAGGTTTTAAAAAACACGGTTTATCAAGTGGAATTTTGAATAGATGATTAGCAGGCTTGGCTAATTTACACTGGTTAACCATTGGTATGAGTTCATTTAGCTATCCCATCCCACAATGATGCTGCCTGCCAAACTTGAAACACTCCAGTGAATTTCAGATAAAATCAACTAAATTATTTGCGCTTAGTGGTCCAACCAAAGGGAGGAGGTGATGAATTGCTTTGCTAAGCAAAAGGAGCATAAACATCGTCAGGTCAAGTGGGAATTTACTCCATAAGCGCAATTCCAGAATCTCCAGAGAGTTCGTCAGATTGGCAATTGGATGTTCTCTCCATATCATTGACTAAGCTTCAATTGTTAGGGAATACCTTATTGTCTATATAAGCATGTAGTGTATATTTAAACTCAGAGTCAATTGTCAAAGCAGCCTCTAGGAGGGTGAAAAACTCGATTGAAATCCACCCTCTTCCTTGTGCAGGCTTAAGAGTTTTTTTCTCTTTTTTTTTTTTTTTTCATTTCCAATGGAAGTAAAGGTCCCAGGGGAAGCAAAATTTGAAGTATACTTAACAGATAAGAGCATTGTTAAAGCTGTCAATCACTCGCCAAAGCCCAAAATACTCGCTTTATCAAACCTTGACCTACTCTCAGGCCGTTTCCCGGTCACATACTTGTACTTCTACCGTAATCCTCAAACTGTTAGCTTTCCCTCCATTATTGAGTCTCTAAAGAGGTCCCTTGCTGAAAGTCTCAGTTACTACTACCCCTTTGCCGGTCGAATTGTTCAAAATTCACTCACTAGTGAGCCTGAGATTATATGTGACAACAATGGTGCTCTGGTTGTTCAAGGCCATGCCAACATTTCTTTGAAGAAACTAGACTTCTACAATCTCAATCAATTTTTGCAAGGAAAGCTAGTATCTATTAACCCTAATTTTCCATTGCAAGTTCAAGTCACACACTACACTTGTGGTGGGATTTCACTAACATTCACCTTCGATCATGCACTTGGTGATGCAACTGCGTTCAGTAAATTCCTGCTCTCATGGTCCGAAATTGCTCAAAACAAACCATTATCTTGCTTGCCTGACCATCGTAGAAACCTTCATCCGCGATACCCCCCTTCTTATCACCCTTCTTTGGATCGAACTTTTATCAAGTGCACCCTAGATGATATAATGAACATGCCAACGACCAACATCTTGCTTAAGCGCCTTTATCATATCAATGTCTCTAGCATTAATTGGCTGCAACACATTGCTTGCTTAAATGGCAATAACAGAACAAAAATTGAGGCATTCTCAGCCTACATATGGAAGATTATGGTTACAGCTATCGACGAAAGGCACCAAAGATGCAAGATGGGATGGTTAGTTGACGGACGTGATCGAATGCATCAAGATCAGAGTTCAATGTCAAATTATATTGGAAATGTACTGTCTTTAGCCGTTGGAGAGTTGAGCGTTGCAGAACTCAAGCAAGGATCCATATCAGATGTTGCCAACAATGTTCATGATGCGATATCAAAGGTTACCAATGAGGAGCATTTCTTGGATTTGATTGATTGGATTGAGTGCCAGAGGCCTGGTTTGATGCTCTCAAATATCGTGTTAGGCCACGGTGGTCCAGCCCTCGTCTTGTCATCAGGTAGGAGGTTTCCTGTTGCTGAACTGAACTTTGGATTTGGAAGTCCTGTGCTAGGCACAGTCTGTTCAACCATACAAAAAATTGGTGTTGGCTACATTAATCAAAGACAAAGTGCTAAGGGTGACGGGTCATGGACAGTATCTGCCATCTTATGGCCAGAACTAGCTGCAGCCCTAGAATCAGACTCCATTTTTGAACCCATGGCAGATAGACATCTTCACCTATAGTGTTATTCCATATACAGTATGTATTAAGCAGCATCTAGCATTGAAATGCAATTTTGCAATTTATTATGAGTTCAAATAAGAAAATCTCTCTTCCGCACAAGCACCAATCTAGAAAACCCAACCTCTATTAACTCAAAATCTAACATCAAAACTACCCATTTAAAGCCAGCACCCCTCCTTCAGCATCAATCAACCCACTTCAAGTTTGCTCAATCCAAATTCAATCCTTATACCAGATCCATAAAGCCATGCATGCCATTCAAAGAGTTCCAATCATTAAATCACGTCCAGAATTAATTCCAGAGAATAAAAACTCTAACCGAAACTAGCAACTGCAAAATGTGCAATTACCAGGGGCCCTCATTCCAGACAATGAAAAAGCCAGATAAATAGCAGATACCTATTTGATGAAATAAACAATAGACAATTTACCTTCGTATTCAATCTCTTAAAATCTGAGGTAATTAGAGTCGAGGCTTGGGGGTTAACTCAGTCTTTCAGAAGATCACATGTTTGTTTTTTGCATTACATGAAGAATACAGGACTAATAAACTGAAGTAAACTGAAGAATGAAAATTGCAATGCTTGAAAAAGTTGATGTGAATCAAAATTCAGTAATAAAACAAACCATCTCTTCATTTATGATAATTCTCTCCACATTATTAATTTATGAAGTTATCGACTCTGCCTTGAATTCATATTTTATTTCAGAAGCAAAGAAATATTATTACATGTTTGAGAGAGGAGAGAAGAGTTCCGACTAGTATCAGCATTCTAAACAAAAACGAAGTTTGAAGAACAAAGATATGCAAATTGATCAAGCTCATGATTCATCCTTAAATAACTTCAACTTGTCACACCCCCTTATTATCTGAACCACCTCAGCTGCCATAAAAGAAAAAGCAAAACCTAATATCAGTAAAAATTAACCAACATAATCATGGGAAAACAAATGCATTCCATTCACATTGCTTACAGCGGAAGCATAAAAGCAAATAAGCAGCAGCTTCTACAATGCACTGTCAACCTCTTCACATTGCCCTATACTGAGGTCATGTGAGAAACACAGTTGTTAAGTTGGCAATGCAATCATTAGTAACAGGCGATATTGTGGTACATGGCAAAGTTGAGAAGTAATCATAACCCTCCCAAGTTACCTGCTGGTCATGTTGACATCTGAAACAGATGAAAATGAATACCATAACAATGCAAGGTCTACATGATGTCTGGCTCTGGCTGCAACACTGCTTCATAGTTTCTGTTGAAATCAGGCAGAAAATGCTTGAAGCTGTGGTCCTTATTAAAAATGAAAAATGTCTTAAACATATTTCAATCTAGGTCAAATTCCGTATGTCAATGGTTCTACAGGTGGCAAAAGAAGAAAATAAAACTGAAAACTAACAAATGCATCAGGCAGAGTTTCATTCAGACAAACTATCCATGATTGGTATGTTCAGCACATATCACATTTTGTATTAGGGTATGGCATGCCTTCTAAAATAAGTACAGTAGACACCTACCACAGTAAACCAACTCAAAAATAAATAATAACCAGACAAATGAGAATTCAGATCAGCGTTGCTCCTTATAATTACAATACACTAGAATATACAATATTGAATTACTATAATATGATATGAGTTACTATTAGAACAGTAATTTGACATTTTTATACATAAAACCAGACTGAAAAACTTATATGATATACTAACAGGACCCAAGTACCACATTCTATAAATAAGACACATGTACCTGGCAATAGTAATATAAAATACTAGACAAAAAAAGACTTCATTTGTTCTAGAGAGAATCCTTTCCAGGAAAAAATTTTCTGCATCTTTTGATGTTTGGAGCACTCAGGAAAATTGGTCAATATGAAACATTTTCTTTAAGACAGAAAATTAAATTATGTTCAAGGAGTTCAAGAGAGAGTCAATCTCCGGATTTTGATAAACTCAATACAATGGACAAGAACTTGCGGGAGAATCTCTTAAACACATCTTTTTATTACATCCGAAAATTCATTAATATATACTTATATTATTAGTCTACCAATCACCATCAGTCATCCTTCAACCATCGGTAACCACTGCTAAAAACATGACCAGTGGAAGACACTAAAATTTATCATTTTTTATGTACTTTTTTCTCATAACTTATAATAATTCGTAAAAATATGAAATGTTAGCAATCCAAACATTTTCATAGTCCCATAAATTAATAGAAATATTTTGCAGTACTGGATAATTTTGGACAAACAGCTATTGGAGCACTGGAGTCGGTGATTTGCTAAAAATATAAGCAAAGCTTCTTCCTCGAGTGTAACAACCCTTTGGTATTAGACTTAGCCTGGAATTTGGATTGCAGAAAGGTAATCCTTGAGCTGATGTGGCTTTCATTATCATAGCTCATGTGATGCATCAAACAGATGATATAAACAATAGCCAGTAATTAACATCAGTCCATGATTCTTTTGTGAAGCAAATTGTTTTGCTGATAGGTTGCAACTTCAACAAGGTCTGCATATTTTTTCAAAGAGTGGACTCCCATGATCTACACAACCTAATAAAGGTTGATTCTGTAATGTGAGAATTAACTTACTGATCATGCCACGCCATTTGCAAGCAAGCAATTATAGCAGAGGTCAGTCTATTGTTTAGCAATTACCTAAACTTGGATGAGATGGTAAATGAAAAATTAGATATAACATTAAGGCTAATATGGACATTTTTTAATATTTAATGAAAAAATTAACAGAAAGACATCTCAATCTAATGAAACCAAAACTTACTTAGGAAGTTTTAGTATAACACATAAAAGTGGAGAACTAATTATTATATAATATGGAAAAATCTAAGGGATCACAGTAGTTAACCTTATTTTTAATATTACATATCTTTTAATTTATAAGAACTACGAAAAAATACCTTACAGTCTAAGATGCACAGAAAAGTTGAAGGGCGTGCCTCCCCACATTTCAGAAATGGAAATGCTTAAGGCATGGAAGGAAGAGTAAAACATTTCAGACCTGCTTCCAAATGTTAGAAAATCAGATCTCTAAAACACATTTCGCCAACTAACAGAAACCCTGAAAACAACAGCCCCTCTATTGACAAACCTTAAACCTAGTTTTCTTCATCTATCACTTCTCAGAAGATATTGACACCCATCAACAGCAGCTTCACCAACGTCATTTAGTAATCAGCTTCACCAATTGATCAATTGGTAATACAAATCACCTCTAATCTAGTGGCTATCTCCTTTCGCTCTCTATCCTCTCCTCCCTCTTCTTCTATCATTTCATTTTTTTTCTTTTTCTTTCAGTTCTTTTTCACCTCTTCTTTTTTTGTTTATTCCACCAATAAAAGAGTAAAAAGACCAACTTTCTTTGTACAATTTCCTTTGCTTTATTATTCATGAATGGCCAAATGACATTGAGTGTCCCCAAATGACATTAAACGCCCAAACCTTTTTGATTTTTCACTATTGTACTCAGACCTTTCAAATAGCTAATTATACCAAACATTAGTCAAACTTGTATCAATTGTATCCCTGATGGAAATAGAGTTACAAGCTTTATTCTTTTGCTGAAATTGTTATCATTTTTACATTATAAAAATTACTCATTCTGTCCCATAAAGATAGTCCGCTATTCCTTTTATGGCTGTCCCACAAAGATAGTACACTTTCCCTTTTTAGCATATGTTAAATTTTTTAGTTACTACTATGTCCTTATTTGTTTTCTTGTAATCAACTACTTAAAAACTAGAACAACTATCTAATTATTCTTAAAACACTAAATATTCATGCTTATCAATGAAAGAGTGGTTATTTCCAAGAAAATATTTTATTAAGGAGTGATTAATTTCAAGAAAATACTTTACTGTTTTCAAATTTATAAAAAAGTGATTAATTCCAAAAAAACACTTCATTAATATTCATGTTTATCTATATAATAATATTATGCGGTATATTGGTAAAATACATATGATAAGAATAATATTTTAATTGGTAATAAAATTTCAAATGATTTTAGAAAAACTAAAAATGACTTATTTTTCTTTTTTTAAAAAAATCAATTGATTTTGAATCTCACAAGTACTTTTGTAGCATGCATGACTGTCATACAATGACAATTTTAGCAAATGACATAAATCTCTCACTTCAACTTTCACTATGAGTACAATTGACAGAAGTTAAGTAAATTTTGGGTATAACTAGCTATTTCAAGAGATTTGGATACTATGGCGGAAAAAATGAAAAAAATTTGGGTTTATTTTGTAATTAACCTCCAATTCAAATGAGAAAGGCAGGCTTTTTTCTTCAGAAATTGTTTTAAAGAGTTCTTGATTGCTTGAAAGTGGAAAAGAAAGTGACAAGTCACAAACACGAAGACAAATCAGACGAGAGAAAGAATCAGATTTATAAATATATAATTTCTTTTTGGGCTTTTATCCCAAAAAGTACTAGAACCTAATTCATTCTTTATTTTCTTTTTTGCTCTATGTGGATGACACTTCAGTAGTGCACATAAGCAACTCACTTCCAGTTCTTTTTATGAGAATTGGCGTGCTAAGTTAAAGAACATGTGATTTCTAGCTAACTAAAAGGAAATGTAGGATGAACTGTCAAGGAAAGGATCTTCTAAGCATTATTAATGGGAAACCAAACAATGTCTGGCTAGCTTCAGCATAAGACTCACCTGGTTGATAAATGAGCACTTTTGCCTTCACAGTGAACACCCAGGAACCAGGATGCATGCAAGTAATCTCATCCTGAGAATATAGCAGTAATCCAAAAAAATGTAACTCAGAGTTTGCAAACTCCTTCATGAGGACAAAAAGAAAATGCAAACATAAAAAATACAAGCCCAGCTACCAATAGTAATGCAGGATCATCTCTTGTTCTGATATCATAACATAAATCCAAGTCAGAAAAATGAAGGCCATTTTGCATCAAAGTAATGAATTTCAGAATTAGGAAATATCCAAACACTTCCAAAGCAACGAATGAATGAAGAATAAATCTATAAACTAGCATTTTCAACTAGTGTTTTGCACAGTAATTTTTATGCTAAAATTCTTCTTTTTTAAAGGAAATATAAACTGAAAAAAAAAAATCAATATGAAAATTTATAGAATTTATAAAAGATGTACAAATATTAAATTTATTTTATAATTTTATACTTTGTTGAATAGATTTTGCTAATTTTAAAAATTTAATTGCAATGTGTCATTTAATTTTCATGATATCCTAAATAATTAGCAAATATATAATAAACTTAAATCAAATAACTCGATAATAAATAACAATAAATTTAGTCGTACTACTATAAATAAATATGGTGCCCGTATGTTAAAAAAACAAAAACAAAAACAAAAGCTGATATTATGGTCCCAGTATAAACCGAAATTCCGTTATGATCCAATCCTAGTCAGTAATAGATATCCGCCCTTTGCAATATTTGATTGATCACAATTCTGTATATCCCATTATTATAAAATTTCCCAAGGAAGTCATTAGAAGAAGGTTTCCAATAGAAATTGTTTGTTCTTGTGGTTTTCAAAATTAAAGTGATTTATATACAACATCTCTTTCTTTTATCAACGGCAAATCAAACTAAATAATTGTATATTTATAATCACTGGATTATTAAATATCATATGATAAATAAGTGGAGTAATTAAATAGTAGCATTCATATATTGAGAAACTAAAGAGTACGTTTTAATGTATATAGAGTATTAAAATGGTAATATATCAATATCATTATGTATGATGATTTTCTAGAATTCTAAAATTTATAGGAAGAAAACAAAAATATTTTGCAACCATTTGAAAGCATCCACCTCATGTTGGATGACTTTCTCCAAGCTTTGGTTTTCCTATATTTATATAGAATCTAACCTTAAAGGTGACACAAAAACACCCATCATGGGGCACTTTTAACCAGTTAAAAAGAAAAATTCACCAAATATTAATGAATACCAACAGTCAACACCATGAATCTACATATTCATCTATCAGCATATTTCCTACGATATAAAAAGGCAATCACAAACCCTTAACACATAATACTAGAAATGCTCTAGATCCTAATATTCAAAAAGCAGTTGCTCTCAAGTTTACCAGTATCATTACCAAACCAAACAAAAATAAGGAATATATATATATATATATATAAAAGAAATTTTATGTTTATTTTAATACACATATATATTATATATTTAATAAAAATGTAAAATTAAATATTATAAATAAATTATATACTAGTGTATGCTTAAATACACTAAATATAAGTTATATATGCTTAAATATACTATGTATAAGTTACATATGCTCAAATATACTACATACAAGTCATACATGCTTATATACACCATATACAAGTTATATAAGTTATATACACTTAAATATGTTATATATAAGTTATATAAGCTATGTTTGTTTAAATAGATTATATATAAATTATATAAGCTTAAATATATTTAAACTAATTTATATAATTTAGTTTTTTTGTATAGTTATGAAAGTCGTTTTTTCATTAACTTTATACTGTCAGAATAATTATGGTATATGGTTTAATATATTATGATGTAGTATATTTAAGTATAGTAAAAAGTTGTTTAAATATACTATTATATACGTTCATAGTTATGAAAAAAAAAAAAAAAAAAGGTTGAGATGTGGGATGTGGGTTAAAGAATAATCAAAAAGCATGTCTCTTTCTTCAAGCCATGGGAGCATCACATTTACGCCTAGCATACCATAAATTTTTTTTTCAATTATATCCTAATTAAACTAAATTGGAAATTTCTAATTTTTTCAAATTTGGGATTTGGCTTTGCGATCTATATACCGAATTGGACCAGACCAATTGGAACCACATAACCGAACCAAATTGGATTGATTTTTTGGCTTAGTTCAATTTGATCTTTGCTTTTTTAATTATGGTTCAAGCCTTTCAATTTTTGAATGACCAATGATTCAGTTTGATTTTGGTGTTTCTCAAAACACTTAGACTGGACTATGCTCACCGCTACTCAATGCAACTCTAATCTTCACAAAGTAACAACATCCTTCTTGTTATAGTTGTAGCTAAGTCTATGGAACCTTTGATTAGAATCTACCATGGGTAATTTGCATTTGTGGTAATCAAAATATGATATGATAGTCATATAAGTTTATTTTTATTCATAATAGTCACTAAACTATTATAAACGTTTCAAATCCATTTATAAATGAGTTTTCCATCTGATAAAGTGTCAAAATGAACTTATTAATTTAACACCCTACACTAGTATTTAAAAGCTATGTAAACTCAAATTTTTTAAAAAAAAATAAATTTTCATATTTTTGAATCAATGAATTTATTAAAGAAGACAAAAGGTAAATAAAAAACAAAACATGGCCTTTCTATCAACAACAACCTTCTTTAATTTTTGTATTCTTCAATAAATTTATACCAAGATTAACATATACAATAATCTTTTTTTCAAGTAAGAATGCAATAAATTTTTATTAATTATGGTGTTAAAACACATTCTTAAATATATATATATATATATATATATATATATATATATATATATAGTTCAAGTGCTGCTATTTTTTTAAGGTAATTAAAAATTATAGGATAAGAATTCTCATTATTTAAATTTTATATTTTCAGTATTTAAAAATTATTATTTTCTAGCGGATAAAGTGTCAAAATTGAACTTGATAATTTAACACCCTACACTAGTATTTAAAAGCTATGTAAACTCAAGTTTTTAAAAAAATAATAAATTTTAATATTTTTGAATCAATGAATTTATTAAAGAATACAAAGGGTAAATAAAAAACAAAACATTGTCTTTTCTCTCAACAACAACCTTCTCTAATTTTTGTATTCTTTAATAAATTTATACCAAGTGAATTAACATATACAATAATCTTTTTTTTTTTAAATAAGAATGTAATAAATTTTTATTAAATATGGCGTTAAAACACATTCTTAGAAATATATATATATATATCCTTAGAATTTTATAAAAACTTATTAGATTCTTACTTTAAAAAATCTTGTATATTTTCATTCACTTTATATACTTTTATCAAATAACACAAAAATTAGAGGGATTGTTGAAAGGAACAATGATGGTTTGCTTTTGTTTTTTTTCTTTATCTTTAATAAATTTATTGATTTAAAAATATGAAAATTTATTTTTTTATTATTTTTATTACACATTTGGGTTCAAAATAGCCTTTAAATTCAAATATATGGTTAAATTAACCCCAAAAAAAAAAAGTTAAATTGAGTTGATACATATTTTACTAAAAAAAAAAATTATTCAAGGCTCAATTAATATTTTATCCATCAGAAAACTCCTCTAAAAATTGATTTGAAACACTTATAATGGTTCCATTTTGAATAAAAATAAACTTATGTGACCATCATAAAATTATGATAATAATTTTATAACCAGGGGTGCAAATTACCCCATCTGCCACCATTCAACCCAATTAAAAAATAGTACAAATAAGATATTATAAAATTGTTTGTAACGAAAGAAAATAAGCAATAAAATAAGCTTTTATAGCAAGGGATTGGAATCTACAAACCATAAGTAGAAGCAATTTCTATAAATGGAGGAAGGGAAACTAAATACTTTTTTAAACAAATCCATAAACACCAACAACTCTATTTCAAGATTAATTTATGGAAAGAAATTTGAAAAGGGCACCAAAGTTGAATTGTTCTAGAATTTAGGGAAACCAGAACATAAATATACCACCGTTAATGAAAACCTTTCAATAGGGCTGCCTTTAAGAACAATGCGCCATCACAAGAATAAGCCAGTAGATACACTTGCAGCTGCCCAATACTGCAAACCCTGCCTGTATAAAATGCATGTAACCAAATTATAGGATAAAATTGAAGCATGATAGGAACAAACATTCTTTTGGAAGTACCTTAAGCCAAGCTCATGGCTGCAGTAAGCAAAAGCAATCCCTCATGAAGCACTCCTACAATTAACAAATCGAGTGAAATTACAATCCTGAAGACATATAACATGGTACATACAGCCATACATACAAAAAATGATGCAGAAATGAATGAAAAGGAAAAGGCCCATAAACAAGTTAGGAGACAAACCTCTGAAATTTCAATGATAGTGCTGGAATATATAATAGAGAATATGAGTGAATACACTCCACAGTAAACCATCAGCTTTCCTAAGAAACGGAGTTAAACAAGATTAATAAACAATGTGTATCAAAGTTCCAACCTTCAAAATGAATTAAAAATTTTGCTTCACCTTACATTTTGTTTAAATAAGTTATTCAAATTTCAATCATTTGGAGATAAAAATGGCATGTGCAAACTAAGCAGCCAACTCCAAAGAATTCCTAATCATTCTTGATTGCTGAAGAATGACGCCACCCATCAACCAATGTAGTGTATGTAATTTCATCTAAACATACTCCTCTATAGGATAAATGATCACATACTTTAAAAGCCTCCAGCACCTTCCCTTGCTTGCAAAACCCATTTGCAAGTGCATTGTAAGTGACGATATCAGGGACAATTCCTTTTTCATCCATCTCATCCAGAAGCCTGGCTGCTTCCTTCATATTTCCCAATTTGCAATACCCATCTATCACGATAGTATAGGTAATTTTATTTGGACTTATGTTATGTAAAGACATTTCCTGCAAGACATTATCAACTTTATCCATCTGTCCTAGCTTACAATACCCACCAATGAGTGCAGTATAGCACACAACATTAGGCAACAAACCGTCCTTCCTCATCTCTTCAAGAAGGTGATTTGCATTGTCAACAAGGCCAATATTGCACAAACCATGTATAAGAGAAGAATATGTGGCAGAAGTTATCGGGATGCCTCTACTTCTCATGTCATCACGAAGCCTAAAGGCTTCTATCATATTCCCACATTCACAGTATGCTCTGATTAATGTATTGTACACAACAGAATTTGGCTCCACTTTCATAGCAGCCATCTCTCTGAACAGATTTTCAGCCTCTTCAATTTTGTTGGCTTTACAGTATCCACCTATCATCACCCCATATGTATATACGTCTGGAGCAAGCCCATTTGACTTGTATTCATCCCAAAGCCTACCAGCTTCTCCTATTTTGCCCATATTACAAAGCCCATGTAAAAGCAAATTGCAGGTATATATGTCTGGCTCAATACCTTGCTTTACCATCTCCTCCTTAAGTTTAAAACCTTCCTCAACTTTGCCTTCTTTGCAACACTGCAATATAAGTGTATTGTATGAGATTTTGTCCAGTATCAAACCCCTATCCAGCATCTCCTTGAGAAGTTTAGCAGCTTCTTGCATGTCGCCGGCCTCACAAAGCCCATTAATAAGAGCATTTGAGGTTGCTACACTGGCAGGGAAACCTCTTTCCAATAGCCTAAACCAAAGTTCAATTGCCTCTGATTGCTTACCATCCTTAGATAGCCCACTAACCAATGTGGTCAGCAGACCATCACCCGGCTTGAAGTTTTTAATTAGCATCTCCCTAGTAAACCGTAGTGCAGAATCAAACTTAGACTTCAAACATAACCCATGAATAACTGAAGTGAATGTACCCTGGTTTATCACTAAACCTCTTGATAGCATTTCCTCCAAAACACGTTCAGCATTTTCTATTTGATTACTCTTGCAAAAGCCTAGTATAATTGAATTAAAAGTAACAGAATTGGGAGTTATCCCCTTGGATACCATTGCATCTCTCATTTCTAGGGCCTGAATAATACTCCCGATCCTACAATACCCATCAATGAATGTGTTATACACAACACTGTTTGGTACAAAGCCTCTGTCAGACATTTCCTTCAAGACGGAGTTAGCTTCATCAAATCTCTCCAACTTAACCAAGCCATTAATGAGAATGCTATAAGTTATAAGACTTGGGTTCACTCTTTCCCTTACCATCTTTTCTTTAAATTGAAATGCCTCATTTAATCTCCCACTCTTGCAAAGGCCATGTATAATATTATTATATGTAACAACATTTGGAGCAATACCCACTTTTTCGAATTTAATAAACAACTCAATGGCATCATCCAGTCGGCCTCCCATGCAAAAGGCATTAACCATGGTACTAAACAAGTAAACATCCAGAGTTATACCATCACGACACATCATATCAAACACTTGATAGCTTTTTTTTAACTCATTAGCTTTCACTAAAGAACTCAACAGAAAATTGCAAGTCTTCAAAGATGGAAATAAACCCTTATTAGCCAATAAACTAAACACATCAACAACAGCACCAAGACCCAGATGTTGAAATTGTGTACCATAAACATGTATCAGCAAATCAACTACTTTAACTGCAAGGACTGGCTCATATGCTGAATTTAAATCAGCAACTGTCATTGCGATCTCAATATGCCTGTTGTGAAAATCATTGGCATACAAAACTGGCAGCTTCGCATCAATTAAACGAATGAAAAGCAATCTCGCGGGTGATGAAAGATTGGAAGAAACTAGCAACCGAATCAAAAGGCAATAAGAACGAATAGTGAAATGAAACTTACAAGTATGAGATGCAAATTGAAAGAAGTTTAATGTTGTTTTGGGATTCACACTGGATCCAATGTCAAGGAAACAAAGATCAAAATCAAGAGGATGCAAATAAAGAAGGAGTTGTTCACATTTAGAAGAATCGAAAGATGGGTTAGAGAGAATAGAAAGTATCCATTTGGATAAACTCTTATTGGAAGTGTGTTGCTGCGATTGTGGCTCTTGAGGAGAATGTGTTTGGTGTTGGTTGTGTTGTTGTCGTTGGATTGAGGAAGTCACACAGGTCAAGGGGCGAGTTATAAGAGGATAAACAAAAGTAGGCTTGATGGATGTCAGCCTTCTCATATCCATTAAAGATAGGACATTCAGAGGCAGGGAGAAGTTGAGTATCGAAGAGATTGAAAGTGCATAAGGAGATGACATTCAAAGTTGTTAGATCTATTGAGAAGATTAAAGCCACGACGTGAAAGGGTTGTTTTGAGCTGAAGGTCCGCTAGCCTGGTAAGGAGAATTAGGCTTATTGTGATGCAGGTGAAAAACCAGGGTTTCAGAGGAGAGACAGAGAGAGAGAGAGAGAGTACTTGTTGGGCCTCGAGAATTTGCCCGATCGAAGCACATTCTCAAGCTCTGTCTTCTCACAAGTTGGGTTATCCCAGCCAAGCTTGGGATAAAAAATCAGAGCCCAAAATTTCCAAACCGGCTTTCTTAGAAGTTGGGTCTTACCTTCTTCCTTCTTTGGTTACATCGGAAGCAAATATATATATATATATATATATATATATATTTGGATGTATTCTAAAATTTTAAATCAATTAAAATTCTATAATAAATTAAAATATTGTCAACATATTAATATTTATAACATCTCCAAAGTAGTCTTTCAAGTTTAATAATCCTATACATCAAAATATTTTGCAACTTTTTAGTTTTATTTTTTTATTTTTGAATGATTCAAAATCCTTGACAAGTTGATGAGTGAGAAGATACCTTTTCAATCACAAATAATTAAAAATAAAATCCAATGGAACTATAGAAGTTTTAAAATTCACAATCCTACAAGTACTGACTATTAAAATACAACGTAATAACATTAAATAAAAAGTTAAAAATCAAATCCTACATTATAACTATTAAAAGCATTCAAAAAATCATAACTTTTTTTATATACAAATTTAGTTGGTACATAGCACTATAATATCCATATGAGAAAGGAATAGAAACCTTAATTCGTCTATAAAATCGATTGTCAACTCTCCATCCCACGAATTTATAAAGCTTAATTCAGTAATTTACGAATGTTGTTTTTAATTCGTTATGTTACTGTGAACTTCATGTACTGATTAGGACTGTTTATGCATCCAAAAATTGTAGTTATAGGCAAGGTTGTCAAAATCGAGATTTTACCCTAAAATCGGTAGAGGACCCTAAAATCGAAATCGTAAAATCGGATCGTAAAATCGTAAGATTTTACAACATAATAAAATATCATTTTAAAATATAATTATACATATAT